>JARKIB010000448.1:0-96876 GCA_029378385.1 Mycena metata | reverse complement strand
GACAATGGTAGACTCAGGCCTTCTCGAGCACTGTATAGCCCAGTAACCCACTGAAGTAACAGGTTGATATGCTATCGATCTCCGCCTCTAATATAAGTACTTCCCGCTAAAATGTGTGTATTTAAGATCTTCTGGTAACTTTGGAGTTAACAGGACTGCTATTTGCTGTAAATATTCAATATTTCAATATCTTCAGTAGTTCCCATCAATCACGGCGGCGCGCCATCGCGCCTGATGGCGGTGTGTGTTTCGATATCTTTAATAACTTCGCTATTACTTCCCATCAACGGCGGCGGCGCGCCATCGCGCCCTGATGTCGGTGTGTGTATCCATTATCTTCAATATATATCATCACAGGCGGCGGCGCGCCGTCGCGCCTGATCGCTGCCATCAAGCCATCAATACCGCCGCCTAGCAGCTCCGCTCGGCGCTTAAAATGAAGGTAAATTCGTGAAAAAAATACTACCGCATCCTATACACTGTATAAGCATACTGTATTATCAATCTCAATATTATTTACAAGACAATGTCCCGTTAATACACAAAGTCCATAAAAAAACACGTGAATATATACCTAACTGTCGTCGGACATTACCAAGATGCGCTCGAAGCTGTCGATGAGGAGCTCAGTGTCCAGGTTGTCTTCGTCAATGTCCCCCTCGGCCCCTTCAGGCGGCGGGACCACAGCCGTTACATCGGGCATCTCAATGTCTTGCTCCTCCGGCACTCGGCGCTCTTTATTCACACTGACGCTGGGCGTGATAGAGGCGGTACAGCCGGGCTCTTTGCTCAGCTTCACGAGCCGCTCCATGTGGAGGGCGTTGAAGCAACCCCATTCCATCCGGTGGGCGGCAACTTGGTGTGCCAGCGCGGGGTTTCCTTCGCGCGTGAGGTGCCGCTCGTGGTAGATAAGGAACCTGTCCTCATCCGCCATGTGTGTCACCAGCCTCGGGATCTCAAGGTTGAGCGGTGTGATTCTCTTCATCAGCACGAAGCAGCTTGAAATGCTGGTCCATCGCGAGCCGCCCTGCCGGTTGTGCCCAAGGCTCGCCATGGATGTCTTCCCGCCCGTCGCGCATGAGGTCGAAGTCGGCTAGGAACGTGTAGTCGACAATCTACTCCCACAAGAGCTGGGTTCGGGGGGGAGTCATGGCGGCGGCGGCTTCGTTGTATCACTCCAGTGCGGCCTTGACGCCTTTTGAGTGTGCTTGCAGCGCCTTTGCGATATGCTTGCGCAGCTTGTAACCTTTCCCATATGTCAGCTCATCGCCATGAAGAAACAAAAGAAATAGGCTCACCCATGTCGAACATATTCACCTTTGGCAACTCAAACATCCGGGCGACCACCAGGCCCTCGAGCGCGTCGATTGCACGCTGATAGCCCCTGTTCTTCACCATCATTGCCACTGACGTGCCTCGCAGCTCGCCGCGTCCGTAAAGCGAACAACGCCGAGATCGCCGATAGTATTCCCACGGTTTACACTTGACTTCCCCACCCTCCCGCTCTCCCCACGCCGCCTGCTCGCGCTCCCTTCCATTCTTCAGCTCATAGCAGCGCCTTACACTGCCCCACCCCTCGATATCTATTTATTTCACAGCCTTTCCATCTCACTCAGAGTCCTAGTTCCTATGTAGTCTCACATTACTCCACTCATCCCTATCTCTTCCAGTATATATTCTGTACTTCTTTACTGCTTCTATACGATCCCTTCCCCCTGGATATACGTCCTCCATCGCTCTCACTCCCGGCCCTCGTCGTTGCCGCGGACACGCACATTCCCACGTCGTTTACACTGGCCCAAGTCTTTTTGCCTGCCGACCGTCCAAGCGCGAGCTGAACCTAAATCCAGGCAAGCAGCAAGAGAGGAGGGAAGGAAACTAAATGTGCGAGTGGTTCAACGTCGCTGAGACTTGGGCCAGTGTAAACGACGTGGGAATGTGCGTGTCCGCGGCAACGACGAGGGCCGGGAGTGAGAGCGATGGAGGACGTATATCCAGGGGGAAGGGATCGTATAGAAGCAGTAAAGAAGTACAGAATATATACTGGAAGAGATAGGGATGAGTGGAGTAATGTGAGACTACATAGGAACTAGGAGCTCTGAGTGAGATGGAAAGGCTGTGAAATAAATAGATATCGAGGGGTGTGGGCAGTGTAAGGTGCTGCTATGAGCTGAAGAATGGGAGGGAGCGCGAGCAGGCGGCGCGGGGAGAGAGGAGGGTGGCGGAAGTCAAGTGTAAACCGTGGGAATACTATCGGCGATCTCGGCATTGTTCGCTTTAAGGACACGGCGAGCTGCGAGGCGCGTCACCACCCGTATCCAATCATCTCCATCGTCCTCCCAGCGCCGTGCAATGTTCAGCCGTAGTTCGAGGTCAGTGACGACCGCCAAGGTTTTGTCGCGGGCTTCTATTGCATGTCTGGGTTTCAATTCACTGCGTCTGCGATGCTGTCGCCGCGTATGTGGTGTCCGTGTTTATAGGCAGTATGGGCAGTCCAAAATTAGTTATGGTCCCGACGTGTTCCCTGTATCTCATCAGCCGCAGTTGAAAGACATAGGGAAGACTTACTCGAGATCCCGCAGGTTTTACCAGTTTCTGGTAATGCTCTATTCTAGCGTCTCCTGCAGTGGTTCTTTGGATAACGTCGCGAGATTTAATCTTGAGGGCACGCCGGTACTTGCTGGTGAGAAGGAGTGCTGCATACTTGTCAGTGTAAAGAAGAAGGATGTAAGATACAACTTACAAAAGGCCTTGGTAGGCGTCCGCAGTATCTGCATGCCTGAGGTATGAAGTGATCGCTTGCTGCCGGTGGAACACAGTCGCGTATTGTGTTGTCGCCGCGAGCGCATTCGACTTGGAGAAAGATTTCTCACATCCCTCCAAGTCCTCCAGGCCCACGCCGTGCACGTATGTCGTGAGGTTGCAGAGCTGGCAGCGGCGGTTGTGGGCGTGGCCGTGGAAGGCGCCGACGAGAGCCTTGAAGTCGTTGTCGGCGGCGAGCTTGGCTAGTGCCGGGTGCATGCACACCATCTCGGCAAACTTGCACCCAATATCGTAGCCAAGGCCCAGTTTACCCAGGACGCAGATGAGGTGCGCGGTGATAGCAAACCGTACTTGGCCCTATTAGAAGATGAGCCAGAAAGGAGATAAAATGAAAAACGGACTTACAACTCGCCACTCTTCACCATATCCACGATCACCAGCACAAACCCGTGCCGACACAGGGCGGGGAAGATGCCCATCTCGTCGTACATCCCGTACGCACGTGCCGTGGCATCCTCCTTCATGTTCTGCCACCGCTCGGAACAGCCCGCACCCTCATCGCCTGCACTCCCCTCTTCCTGGGACCCAGGCACGAATTCCGCATCAAGTCCTCCAGCCCCTCTTTCGACCACTTATCCACCTCCTCGCGCAACAGGTAGTAGTCGCCAGCAGGAACACAAGTGTCGAGGCGCTCCCTCGATGCCCCCGGCACGATGTTCCCATCCACATCAACCGCCTTCTCCCGCCCCCAAAACCGCTTCAGGGAATTATTCCCGTCGATGGTGGCGAGAAAGGGAAGGGGAATTTCGGCCTCGCCCTCCAGCTTGTACATGCAGGATGGGCAGGCATTCTTAAGGCACCAGTCGGGGGTATCACGGCCCAGCGCAGCCTGCACACATTTGTTGACGGCGGCGAGGATTGGGTATATGTCGAAGGCAACGGTGAATTGAGTCACTATATAGCCGCAGGGGGCAACACCGTGAAGGTCGCAGAGGGTGCGCATGAAAGCTTGGACGCCAACACGAGGGCATCTGAGCTGGAGGCGTCGGAACACCTCCAACACCCGCACGGTGATGACAACGGAGGGGAACACGGCAGCAGCGGGCATAAGGCCCTGGTGGACGTAGGCGGACGCAACAAAGTTGTTGGTGGCCGTTATAGGCACCTCAGTAAAATACGCAGCTGGTAAAAATTCAGAACTAAGTGAGCAAGAAAAAAAGACACAACTTACTGAATAGATCTACAACGTACACATGGCGCGTCTCCACCGCGGTGTCCGCAGTGTAGGTGAAAAGCTTGCTGAGCCCGTGCTCTGCGGTGTCGAGCGACCATGCAAGGTACGCATCAACCATCACGGGCATCTGCACCGCAAACACGTCGATGAGGTTTTGTGTTCGGTCCCTGCGCGTGCGGTAGTCTTGTTGGCGGCCAAATAACTTCCTACGTGAAATCCAAGGTAAGTCTATGCACCGTAAATATAAGGAAAACGATACGCACTGCTGTTGCACATGTAAACCCTCCAGTAGGTCCTGCACGTCTTCGCTTCTGCCTCGTCTTGCAAAGCTTCCCCTGCGTGACTGATGTTGGCGGCGGTACAACCGCAGAGGACGTCGTCCTCATAGTCGCTGTATCCGCCGTCGCCGTCGAATGGGTCAGGAATATCGCGCAGGCAATTTTCTTCGCGCCATTCTTACTCATTGAGTTCTGGCCATCTCATTCAATACCCAAGACCTCAACCTGGAGGAATATACGCACCTCATATGGGCTTGTTTTTATAAAGGGTATGGACGTTGACCACATGACCTTTTACAAAAACCTCTGGCTGTTCCAAGAGGGTACCGTTACCTCACCGGATCATGTCCGGCATGCCAGGACATCAGTTGTGGATGCTGATATCAATCCTGCCGCACCAAGATCAACCCACCCGTCTCCAAATCAATGGTGCCGTCGTCAGCCGCTTCCAGATCAACGATGCCGGCGTGCCGACACTCCGAATCAGACGGAAAACATTCCCGATTTGGGAAATCAATCCAGAATCGCTACAAATAATACAGCGAACATATCCTGCCCTTGCGCATCCCATTACCATGATTCCCACGCTATTTAGGCGGGTCTTCATCCACTGCAGCTGCCCTGCGCTGCATCTATCAACCCGATTCCCGATTGGGAAATGCGCGACAAAAGCAGGCCAAAAGCTTATAAAGCCCTACCAAAAAACGTTCAGCCACCGTAGCATGTATGGACCCATCCACATAGACCACCCGGGCCCTTTCCAACCACCCCCGTCGCCCTGCGCCTCATCTGCGCCTCCTCCATCAATCCGATTCCCGATTGGGAAAAGCGAAAAAGAAATGGGGTAAAATTGTATAGCACCGTGCCCCAAGGCGCGGACATGTTGTAGCAGACGTGAGCGACCTATGGGCAGCACTTTGGGCCTTTTTACCCACTCCCGCCGGCCTGCGTCTCATCCATCAATTCACTTCCCAATTGGGACGTGCGGAAAAAAAACCGAAAAAAACAGGTCGAAAGCTTAGGGAAATCGTGACAAACGTAATTGAATCAAAATACTATGCATACAGAGAACGCTCCGCGTCTCACTACCCCCCATCTTGCCGTTTTGTACTGCATCCATCAAATGATTTCCTATTTGAGAAACACCCGGAAAAATGCAATGAAAAAAACAGTAAAGTACATAATGGAACGGAAGACAGATCCCCCCTAGTCCTCCTCATCCTCTCCCGCAAGAACGAACTCCTCGTCACTGTAAAAACCGCGCTCCCCGTCCTCCTCGTCCTCATCGTCCCCTTCGCTACTGTCGCCACCCGCGTCCGCTTCCTCGCCCGCCGCCTCCTCTACCACGACTGCACGCGTCCGCCTCTTCCCCCGCCCGTGCCGAACCTCCGTCGCCGTTATGATCGCCCGTGCTGCAATGTCCCGGTACATTGCAGCTTGGCGCAGAGCATACGCGATTGCGCCCTGCGCAAACCCCTCCTCGACCTCCCCAACCTTTATCACACCACGCCCGGCCCGCGCCTCCCATTTCCTCGCCTCGTGCTCGAGGGATTCCAGTACCCGCCGTTGTTCTTCCCGCAAAAGCCGTATTTCCTCCTTCCACCGACGGCTCCGGGCATACGCCTTGGCCCACTCGATCCTCAGTCCTTCCTCGAGCTCGGCGTCGGAGCCAGTCGTTCCCGCCACCGTCCATATCCATGAAACTACTCGACGACTCTCCGTCGTGGTAGCCCCGTCGCCGTTGTCGTCCTCCCACCCATCGTCCCCATCATCCTCCTCAACGTGCTCGCCCTCTGCAATCAACTGCCGCGTGCGCGCCCGTCGCCTTGCGTCCTCCTTCTTCCGCCTTTTGTCGCGCTTCTTGAGATCCTCGGCGTCCTCCATCAACCGGATGTCCGATTGCAGCAGCCTCCTCCATCCGACCTTCCTCGCATCCCCGCCCTGCAGCTGCCGAATTGCATTCCAGGCTGCCTGATACTTCTCCGAGTGCAGCCGAATTTTGCTCTCGTTCCTCGCGACGAGGGTTCGCGATCGTGTATTGGCCCCTTGATGGCGTGAATGATTCTTCTTGTACACCAGAAAGCGAGATTTGATGTGTAGCTGGTGCCGAAGACGCAGCAGCGCCGCGTCACATTGAGCGTCGCGCGCAACTGCCTCGTAAGTCGCCACCTGCCCCACACAACCCGCCTCCCGCTCATCCGCCGTCAGCGCCGACGGAAGCATCAACGGCGTCTTCTCTGGCGTTTCCTCCGGGTCCATCGGCCGCCGAGCAAGAGCCTGTAGCGCCCCCGGGGTGTACGTCGCCTGGAGTTTACGGAAACGCGCGATGCCGCGGGATAGCTTCCGCCGCATTGCGACGACGTCAATCTTCGGGCCGTGGTTTGCGCTTTCTTCAGCTCGATGTTCACTCGTACGCGTCGCCTGCACAACGGATGGAGGGTAAGTGCTTCATCAAGAATTCCAGCCGCTTCGCCACGTACTGCTGATCCTCCAAATCCAAACCCGCGTAAATGAAGCCGCTGGGGCTCACGTCGTGCAGTGAAGGCCCCCCCTTCTCCTGCTCCTCTTCCGATAACCGTAGGCGCACGTCCGCCTCGGTCATCCCTGATACACATTCAGAACTTGATCCAACCGCTAAAATAATGGGGCCCTCACCTCGCACCTTCACTTCATAGGGGTTCTTCTTCGTGGGATCTGCCTCGAACGCATGAACCATCTCTCGCCAATCGTTCACCCGCTCCCCCTGCTCTTGCGTGAACGCCTCAAACGCTTCGGTTTGCTCACGCTCCTCGACGTTTGCTTTATCGAGACGCGTGCGTAGCAACTCCGCTAAACGAAGCATTTTAATCCCATTTCCGCCAGCTCAAATCGTTTTACTCACCTATATGTATCAACTTCGACCAATTCCAATACCCCAGATGCGAATCGAGGGTATCACGACGTGCTCCCGGGCCCATTTCGCGGGTGCTCGTTGCGACGCCGCCGAGATTGGCCCAAGGCCGCTCGATTCCTTCGCCGTCCGTCTGTCCCGCGCCGAGCAAGAAGTTGAGGGAGAAGAGCACTTGACACGCGAGCGTATGGGAGTGAATGTGCATTTTAGGGATTACGAAACGCATGAGGGCCGTCACGACGATGAAGCGCACGGTGGAGAGCATGTTGAGGAGTCGGTCGAATAGCTTTTTAAACCATTGGCAGATTATGTCGTACGACACAACCTTGAACAGACGCTCATGCTTCCAGCGCATGATGGCGGAATATATCCAGTCGATATTCGAATATCTAGCGATCGAGCTTCAGTATGGCGCGAATAAACCAAATAATACGGCGCACCTTTCTCCCTTCTGCAGGTCACCTACGCCGGTGGGCTGCACGAACTCGTGCCGTGCGCAGACCCCCATACCGACCCCGGTGGTACTGTAGCCGCGCGAGAACTTGGTGTTCGCATAATCTAGCGCCGCCAGGCTGCTGCAGGTACTCATCTGGTAACGCGTCAGTTCACTGTATCAAAACCCAGCTCGAAGTCCCCTTACCTCGGTCTCATTCGTTCTGGTCAAAAGGTAGGCGCGATAAGGCTCTTGCTCGACGAAATATGCCCACCCCGTCCCCAGGCCTGGGTCGCAGAGCTCGCTCGAGACCATGCGCCGCTTGAGACGGAAGCAGGCATCGAGGGCAATGAAGAGGAAATATAAGAATCTGTGCCATGGGATTAGTGTTCGTTACGATGAGCTATCCGCGCATTTGGCTTACCTATCCTCGGGAGACGCGTTTTCCCAGTCCTCCGGTAAATTAACACCAGGGCGCGGGCACGCAGGACAGTCCACGGCGAGTGCGCCGGGCGCCGTCCCATTCACACCGCTTGGGTCGTGACCTCGACCGGCGCGCTTCAACATCTGAAGGTGCCGCCACTGGCGCACCATCCGCAGAAGTTCGGGGTAGCGATGCGGCGGCCTGCGCCCACTCCCGCACGTCGCGCGCTCCAGCGACGTATAAAAATCGTACATTGTTGTTTTGGCCTGGTGTGTTTGAATGATGAAAAAGTCGAGGCAGCGGAACGTCGCGGCGGTTCGTGGAGCTTCGTGGGTGGCGGGATACCAGCGATGGCGAAGTAATTCCGTCCGCCGTTTTGTTGAATGTCGCCGTTCGCAGCCGCAGAAATCTACCGCGACCACGTGAATGTAGCCCAAGTCGAGAACCACGAATCTATCCACCCCAGCCGGCGACGCGCAGCCCTTGTGGTGAAGTGGGATCCGCAGGCCTGATCTCCCTTAACGAGGTGCGGCTGAACCAATGCCCGTTCCACACCTGTTTCTACGTCAACCTCACGCGCAAAATACAAGAACCTCCCAACTTACATCAATTATATGCAGCGGATCGCGGGCGTGCATTTCCACACAGCACGCGGCACAGTAAAGTTCATCGCCAAAACATTGTTTACATCGGATGCGGGGAGGCGCGTTGCGACATGCCGGGCAAAGATCCTCGTCTGCATCGCCGCAGCCCTCCAATCGAAGAAGGGTCCGCAGATATTCATCCCGGAGGCCTCGCCACTCGTACAAAGATTTATCCTGCGTCCAAAAAAGAAAAAAAATCAGTATGTCTTTTGCTCCCTCCCCAACATGCAATGCACATACAGAAGGTTTGAACTTCTTCACCCGAGCGTTCTGCACGGGGCTTGGCGGCCGGTCGAAGATTCCGCCGAGGTCCATGTGATATTGGTCGGAATCCAGGTCGAAAGCAAGATCGTCGATGGTCGGCAGTAGGTGGGTCGTCGGTCAGATCCGTGGGTGGTATTTCGTCGCGTGCTGCTTGCGCGCGTGCACGTTTGACTGGCGACGGCGGGGCCACAGGAATTATCTCCTTGTAAACGCGTCGCCCATCGGCCGAAGTACGCTCGACGACGAATGCCATTTTGGCATTAATTGTTGCACCACTTGGACCGGCAAGAAAATCCTCCAAAGGCACTGAGAAATGGTATTCATCCTGGGGGTCTTCTTGAGGTTTCTTCCTCTTGCCCATTTTGGCACTGACAAGCGAGACAACTCAAGCGAGACCACCCAAGCGAGAGATTTGGCGAGGAAAAACGGCCATCAATATCAGCAAATTATCATGTGATGACGTCCCGATTTGGACCAAAGCCCGTTCCCCACAGACCACTTTGTGAATTTAAAACGCGCACCGAGCCTGCAATGCCCCAACACCTTCGCAATGGTCGAGTGGGAGAATTCAGGTGAGCCCCACACCGGTGAGTACGCGGCTCCGACCCTGGAGCCGCCGAAAACTGGCCACCAGCCGGTGCGGAGGACTAACGACGCCCCAGGTCGCCGCAAGACCCGCTCGGGCGCGGAGTATAGCCCATTCGCCAACGCCGTCGCCCTGCGTCTCCCAGGCGTTCGCCTTGCCCAGCTGCTTAAACGTCGCGATGACGGGCCCGACTCGGACACGGATTCTCTCGACGACTCTGAAGACGACCTCAATGACCTCAATGACCCGCCGCAGCTGCCGAAACCTACCCCCAGCGCCGCCCCCACCCTTTCCCCTCACCCATCCACCTTTATTCGCGTCGCCCCCCCTGGTCATCCGCCTGGAACCCGCCTCCCTAACGGCTTGATGCCGGGCTCCGTCATCCGCATTGCGCGCCAAGTTTTGCCGCCCAAGAAGGCCACCAGCGCCGAGGTCAAGGCGCGCCGCCTCCTGAAGAAGCACGCCAAGGATCGCGCGGCCCGCGCTCTCGAGCGAGAGGTGCTCCGCGCGAAGACGGGCGGCCGTTTGAAGGGCGTCACCCGCCTGCGCGTTCGCCAAGCCACCCCGGCCCTCCAGCTCAGCCTCAGCATCCACGACCTTGCCGCCCCCGTCGCAGCCTCCGGCTGGCAAGGCGTTCGTCAAGAAGAGCCCGACGCCGCACACCACACTCTCGAAGAAATGCGCCGCCTGCGCCCCGACATGCGCATCTTTGATTGGGACGGGTACGTCTTCCTCACCCACACACCCGTCGGTAGCTTAACCCCGCCAAGCACCCCCACCCCGGTCATTGACGCTGATCGCCATATCCTCCTCGTCCTAGGCGGCTCTCCGCCCAACGACTTGAGCTGGGGCCCCGACGTCGCTGATAACGCCGCTGCAGCGATGCAGGAGGCCGCCATCGACATCTACACCGAACCCAAGTGGCGTCGCAAGGCGGGCGTCGCCGCTAACAGTCCCCGCCGCGGGTCCCATGCCGCGAAGCACGTCGGCGCCGCAATGGGCGGCGGGCAACGCTTTCCGCAGAATCTAGCCCACTCAATCCGCAATCTCGCCATTTTCGCCGGCCTTTTTGGCCTCAAATCTCTTCAGCGTATCTCGGGCTAGACTAATTGTGAGTGTCCTCCTTGTACCCGCGGAATTTATTCTAAAACGGGCGACGAAAATTCCAGTGCTATTCATGGTGTTTGCGCCACACCTACACGAGTACTACCGCGCGACCTACGCCGCCCTTTGCGACTGGGATCGCCTCCAATCGCGCGCAAAGCACATCCAGCGGAACTTCCCCGAGCGCTTCTCCGTCTTCACCACGGCCACGTACAACTTTGGGCCGGTCACCGTTACTCTGCCGCATATCGACTTCGGTAACCTCGCCTGGGGTTGGTGCGCGATCACCGCGCTGGGCAACTTCGACCCCGACCGAGGCGGGCACCTCGTGCTTTGGGACCTCAAGCTGATCATTCGCTTTCCCCCAGGCTCCACAATCCTCCTACCGTCGGCGATCCTACGCCATTCCAATCTCAAGATCGGTCCAAACGAAACGCGTTTTTCATTCACTCAGTTCACGCCGGCGGGCATTTTTCGCTGGGTTTATAACGACTTCCGCACCGATAAGGACGTCAACTCTTCCAAAAACACCACGCCGCAGGAGCACGAGCGCCGGAAAAGGGATCGGGAGGCCCGTTGGCGGGAGGGCATTAAGATGTACCGGAGGTGGGACGGACCCGTACAGTAATCGTGCGACCGCGTCTCGTAGAACGTAGAATATTGAATTCAAATGCCTTCCTTTCTGAATATCTTCGGCGACCTTTGAATTTATTTATGCGCAGCAGCCACCTTCCTATTTAGGACACATAGCAAACTCGCCACGATATAGCGAACACGCCACCGACCGAACACCACGGACAGTGAGCTGTACCCTGCACTATCACCCCGCGACGCAAGGTTTGGCGGATGGACCTTCCTCTTTGAACCATCCGCACACACTGGAATTTTTGTGAATTTGTTTTATTTCAGATAACTGGGCCCAGAATTGTGACGGCAAAAGTTGGCCAAAGGCCGTTTCTTTCCCTAACGTACCCCATCCGACCGGCGACTTCAAACTCTTCATACTCAACGTTCGGCCACATTCCACTTCGAGCATATCCCCAACATCCCTCAACGTCTTCTGGCTCATTATTACCCTTGGGGCGTTGCCGGGAGTTCGCATGAAGAAGAAAACGAGTGATGCGCAGCGGGCTGCCAGTTCTCGATATCGCGAAAGGTACGCAACAGTGGTCCTTTCTAGGCTGGTCTTGACTTAACCTGGGATGACCAGGAACAGGGCCGAGCTGCAGCGCAAGGCCCGCGAGCGCATGGCCAAGCGCCGCGCAGAGCTGAAGGAGTCGGCAGAGGCATGGGCGGCCTACACCGAGAAGGCGCGTGAGGAGAGCGCCCGGTACCGCAAAAAAGCACGCCGAAGACCTGGCGCTGAATCAGTCCGCACGTCGGGCCAAGTACGTTGACTTCAATGCCGTATCTGGCGCCTTTTTTTTTCCCCATCTGACTTCATTCTTTCATTCTACTCAAGGGCGAGCATTGCAAAGCGTGGCTTTGCAGCCTGGCATGATTCATATCTCAAACGGCATCCGCACCCACCTCCAGTTCAAGAGGAAGATCTGCCGGAATGGCCCGAGTCAGACTCCGAGCGGGAGGACGACCCCGAGCCCGCCATCCCGCCCCCGCCGCCCGACTCCGCCAGCTACGAGGAACGGCTGAATTATTTTCTAGATTACAAGGACCCCACTACCGCCCCCGACTACGTTCCCAAACCCGGCCAACAGGCGTACTTCCAGCGGGGGAAAAAGCGGTGGGACTAATTTCTTATTCACTCTTCTTGCGTATGTATGTACTCGCGATGCTCCAAAAATATTACGATTCTTGGCTCAAAAAAACTTGTATTCAATTCTCTCAAACGCGTACGACTAAATAGGACTACTCCGAGTCGCTCTCCTCTTTTTTCGCGTTCTGTTTAAGGTGCCCAAGTCAGGTGGAGGGAGGAGAGGGGGAAAAAAAAAGGCGCACCTCGGTGAATTCGCACTCGTGCTTGCGAAGAAGGCGCCGCGCAATATTTTGAACACGCTCCAGGGCAAGCTTGGCCTCGTCGATGGAGAAGGCGGCGGCGCTGGAACTGCTGGAATTTTCGAGCTCGTCGTAGTGGATCATTTTGGTCGCCGACGAGGCGTTGTTGGCGTTCTTCTCGGCCCATGCGGTCTCGATCGCCTCGCCGTCGTAGTGCTCGATGGCCTCGCCATCGGTGTATGTATACCCGTACGCCCACGCACGCTCAGCCTCGGCGGTGCCTGGGCTGAAGGCGAGCGCACGGCCGCGCGCGATGGCGGATTTGGCGTCGAAGGTGTCGTCCGCGGTGCAGGGCGGGGGGACCTGCATTTCCAACTCGTAAAGAGAGTTGAATGTTTCGATGACCAGGCTGAGGGAGCGTTTGCTGGTGTGTTTCAGGTGGTGGCGGACCGCATGCTCGTGAATGCGCTGGCGGCGGCCGATGAGTTCGAAGTAATTATTTGCAAGGAGAAGATCTTCTGCGCGGTCTTCTTGGGCTTGTTTTTCCGCGCGGGTGAGTGCGGTGAAGGGGGTGGTGGTGAGTTCGCCATCCGACCTGGTGGGAAAGTCGATCGGGGAAACAGCTCGGCTATCGTTGATGATCAGCCAAGCGTTTCCTGCAATAGCCACAACGGCGCGACTGACCTTTTTGCAATGCTCGCCATGGTCTGAAGGTAAGCTCTTGAATCCTTTGCTCGCAACTCGAATGCTGACCTAACACGGGAAGTCACGACGCTCTGTATAGTTCTTCATGTGACGAGTCCGCTTTTCCACAAACACTCACCGTCTCCTTTTCAAAAACACCCAAAAATGGCCAAAACTCACTGTCAACCACGGTACTTCCCTCAGCCCGGAGACGAGGACACCATCGTCCACGACGGCCGCAAGGATGGTCGGTACTTCGTCGTTGGCGCTGGGCACTGCGGCAGCGGTGTCTTCACTAACGCGTAAGTCTTTATTTATTTCCTCGCTCGGTTTTTTGAGGAGCAAGGACGTTGCGCTGAACCTGATTACAGACACGTCGCGGATCTACAGACCAATGGTTTCTCAGGCTATGCTAAACGCTCGGCTAAGCGCTGGGTTGGCCTCAATGGCGTCGAAGAGATTTGGAAAACTTTCTGCGAAGATTATCACAAAGATGGCTGCCACCGTGCGGGCCTCCGGTTGCCCGATGGCTGGCTCGCCCCCACCCCCGTCCCCCGCGGCTGCAATGTGCCCCCCGCTCCCGGCGTCGCTGGCACTCCCACCGCTGCTCGCGCCCCCGCCGCCGCTCGCGCCCCTGCCGCTGCTCGCGCCCCCGGCGCTCCTGCCCCCATTCCCGCTCCTGCTTCTGCACCACAGACTCCACGCGCAGGGAACGGATCCGGGAGCTCGTGGGCCTCGCCGCTCGTGGTCCGGTCAAGCGTCTCTCCAAGCCCCCTTCGGCCAGCCCCTCCTCTCTACTCCGTTGGACGGCCGGCATCGAGCGCCAGCGGTAGCGGTGGCGCACGCACCGCCCTCGACCCCAACGGTGGCATGGCCTCGACCTCAGCGCGCAGCTCAATGTTGAGCGCGATGGGTGCGAGCTCGACTTCGACCTCGTCCTTGTCGTCGTCGCAGGCCTCCTCAGCGTCGCGTACACCCAAAAAACCCACCAGCCAGGCCCGCATCCAGTCCTCCCCGAACGGTGGCTATGACACCGACTACTTCTATGACGAGGACTCCGACGAGGAGACACGCTTCTGGGCGGTGCGCGGCCTGGCGACGATGTATTTGACCCCGTACGTTTATTTATGTTTCTTCTTTTCTTGTTCTTTCATTGACCGGAATCGTAGGGACGAGGCGCTGGACGCCCTTCGTCAGAATATGGATCGCTTGACGCACATGGAGATTCGGACCTCCACCAACGTGTCGAAGCTGCGCCGGTTCGTGGAGAGTTAGGGTGTTTCCTCCTTGCTTTCCTTTTTCTTCTTGGACTTCATACGCATCACCGCACCCATATCCATACCATCGCCTGCACCATTCTCGTTGATTCGTCGATACTTTGGACTTGATTCACTTGATTACTTGATTTTCTTGATGTACGTTATATCTACAGAGCGTTGAAACGGTGACTATGGGGCTAGTCGTGAAATGCAAATGCAAATATGAACTAGAGATGAACTCTAAATCCACACTACACACACACACACACACACACACACACACTAATAGTCCTTGTTGAGTTCGGGCGGTTCCAACTAAAGTATATAGTTGTTGCAATCCGACTCGTTCGAAAGGTAACTGTTATTCTTATTTGCTATCAATTGACAAGTTCAAGACCGTCTCAGTCGCTTTACGCGGATCTGAAGTCAAGAAGATGTGAGGGACGTGGGCTAGACTCGATATACACTCCAAACAACGTTCGGAGGGCTTGGGGTTTAATGCTTTCTCTTGTTGAACCGTTCACGATACACTTTGCGAGATATTGTTCAGACTAAGTCCAAACGCTCGATAACCGGCTGATCTCTGACACTTGTTGCGACTTATTCGTTTAGGTAACCTTGCGACTCGATTCTTTGCGACGATATAGGTAACCCTTGCGAACAATTGCGACGATATAGATATCAACCAACACCAAAATATATTGCGAATGGAATAACAAAAGGAACTCTAAAGCTCCAAGTGGTATGCCGAGGGGAAGCCACTCTTCACGGACGCCAAAACAATGTGATTGTTATGACTAGCGAGACAGAGGGGGATCCACTGGCCTTACACCAGGTAACTCATCTCTTTTATACATGATTCAAACTGTACACTAATCAGTAACTCGTAACCCGAGAATCTTACGCGTCGTATCTATTAATACAACATGGGACGGCCCAGTAATAAATAAGCAAGCCGAGTCCGGGTATGTTGCTGCGGGCAGGGTATGGCCTTACCCGTTATAGTAAATTTATATGCTGCACCGCCCCCACCTGCGTAGGCGAGGGTTTTGATGTAGCTCGGCCACTGACTCAGCCGTCCAATTATGACTCCTCTTTCCTTTCCTGGCCTCTAGGCGCAGTAACTTTGTTAGGCGAGCTTTGCCGAGACCTTCGTCAACATCTGAAGGTTTCGTCTAGGCCCTGAGTCCTCAACTCTGACTCCGTCTGACTTTGGTTCGAGTTGTTCCGCTGCTGCGGTGATTGTCCGAGTCCCGACACTTGATCCGTGAACAATGACACTCGCGAGAGTTGTCTTGTTCGGCACACTGAGCGGGTACTGAGGTATTCGAGAATACTCCTGCGCCCCTTGAGGTGCTTAACATAATTGTAGTAGCGCTCTGGATGGATCCCTCCTCTACTGTCCTTTGATTGGGGTTGTGCCGATGGCTCCAAACTTAGTCTAAGTTGGTTGAACCATCGTTTGAGGCAAATACCTTTGCTACCGTGAGCTCTGACCCTTGCCGGAATCATTACTAGTCGCAGCGCAAGCATTCTCCCACACAATAGACCCGTAACTGGCAACCCAGGACTGGTCCCAGCTCTTATATGAAATGTACTAAGCCCAGTAGTAATATTATTACTCCGTTGGAATTGATGGTCTGCCTTAGAAATTGGTAAATTTCACGGGTAGCCACTTTCCAGGCTTATCAGCGTCCCACCTACCCTTCTTGGACTTCTCGACCTCACTCATCGTTCTTGGACTACAACTGTCTCCGTATCTCCCACTTGGACTCTGTGCATATCTCTAACCCTGACTTGGACTCCGTATTCCGAATCGTTTTGTATTCATGTACTTAGTTACACTCGATGTAAAATAAATCCGCTTTCGTGTAATACTGAGGCGTGAGGCTGAGATTTGGGTGTGATTGGCAAGGGCTACCGCGCTGCTCGCTTGCGTTTCTGCGCGTTGCTCGACTTGCGTACTGCCGACCGACTCTGTTAAAACGCTATGGGAAAAAACGGAAAGAAGAAAGGCGACGAGCCTCCCAAGAAACGAGGGAAGCGCGACCACTTCGTGGGGAAGCGCGCGGAATACCTCCACGCTGAACTCGACGCGTACTGCAAACATTCCGCCGCAGGCACGACGCGTGCATGGTATACGGGCTTCTTCAAAGGCTACTGGGTGCGGTTTCCGCCTAGCCTTCCGTTCGACCAAGAGCCACCTGAGGCCAACCTGCCGCCCACGGATGGCGAGCCGTCCACAAACGCTACAAGCGTCCCACCCACCACCAACGACGCCTCCATGACCGACGTCCCACCCACCAACGCGCCACCCACCAACGTGCCACCCACTAACGATGCGCCCATGACCGACGCCGCGCCACTGGTCAACGACGTGTCGGCTGGAACGCAGGCGGATGTCGACGACAGCCACCTTAGCGCTGAGGAAAAGGCGGCTAAAAAGAAGACTGTGGACTGGACTGAGGCGGTAAGTTGGCCGCGTTCATAACAATTCGAAGGTTCTGATGACAGAGAATTTAGAAAATAAAGAATTGGCTAAATTATCACCGTACGCACTCGGCGGCCGACCAGAATCCTTGGTCTAAATGGTTGCGCGCGAAGCTCAGGCCAGCCGAGGACGAACGTCGCCCGCGGCGGTTGCTGGACTTTCAAGTCTTCATGCAGGACGACGAGAAGAATGCTGAAGTTAACCGCCTGTTTAGCGAGCGCTACGCCGAGCACATTGGGACAAGGAACTCACTCAAATATCGCGCTCAAGTAGCGCGTGAGCTATTCGAGCAGGAGTCCGAGGAGGTTCAGGGCACGTTCAGGAGGAAGGCGGAGGAGCAGTTTGAGGAGGCGATGGAGGAGTGGAAAAAGGAAGGTGGGGAGGCGGAGCCGGACGGTGGAGATTTGGACGAGGAGGCTCGCGCAGAGGCGCGCATCAGGCTGCACGCGACGGTGAAGCCGTTGCTGGCCGCGATACGCAAGCACACGGGCTATCACGTTAGCCTTATCGCGGGCGGCGTCATAAACGGCAAGCTCGATGTGCGTTCCGTCCACGCGGGGACGATCGACGGGAAGAACGAGGATACGCAAGATGGCGTCGACTTCACACGCTGGGACCCGAAGGGCTACTCAGACAATGTGATGAAGCAATTCTGGCGTTTTCTTGCAGCCGCCAATAATGGTACCCCTGGCACCGCTCCCATGACGGACGCCGCATCGTCGACAACACCAACGGATGCCGCTGCGCCGACGACGACCGACCCAAGCGCAATACCCACCCCTATAATGCCGCCTGCTCCCCCGCCCCCCTCTTCCCACCCACCGCCGATGCCACCACCGCCCCCACCCCTGCGCCGAGCAAACTCAGCCACACCACCGCCCGTTGGAGCCCTACTCGGCGCGAGCGGCTCCACGGCGGCAGCGGCGTCGGGAGGGGAGGGTATGGACGTCGACCCCCCCCCGGGCGATGACGATGACGATGAGGGGCGGGAGGGAACACCTACGGTGTTTGCGTCGCCGTTGCAGAGGCAGCTGAGGGCGCTGACGCCGGTCGCGCGGGAGGCTCGACGAGCGCGGCTGGAGCGGATGTCGGAGTATGAGCTGGTACGAGAAGGGAACATGGCAAGGAATAAAGAGCTACTGGCGACATGCGGTGTGTCGGAGGCGGTGGCGGACCTGATCACAGAGGTGCGGGGCGGGGGGAAAAGAAAACCAGAAGACGCGGGTGGGGCGGGAAGGAGCAAGCGCGCTAAGCGGCGCGGGGCCGACGAGGATGACGAGGAGTACGATTCTGACGCCGAGGATGACGATGCGGATGATGGTAGCCGTCAGGGAACGCCAACGCCGACGGCGGGCAGAGGGGGGGCGCGTGGGGGCGTTCGTGGGGGTGTGCGCGGCGGCGGTGGAGCGGGGCGGAGGGGCGGGAGGAAGAGCAAAGGCCGCGTGTCGCAGCTGACGGTTGAGGAGGATGGCGGCGTTCCCAAGTGGGCAGCGGACGCCCAAGTAAAGCTGCTCGAGGGAGGCGGGGGCGTCGTATGGGCGGGCGTCGTGAATATGTGGTGGGATCGCGAGAAGGCCAAGAAATTCCAAGGCCCGGTACGCGTCCTTCTTGCTCGCGCGAATTTGCTCTAATAATCCGATGATGTAGGCGAAGGGGAAGGGTGCGTCTGTCCGTCCGAAGGAAGTCTCGGGGTGGATCAGTCGCGCGCGGAGCGGAGGTCCCCAGCCGGCACTTGTCGACACGTTCTCATTCGCGGCGAGGTGGTGGAAGTGGTGGGATTTGATTAATCCAGAATGGCGGGTGCGGAAAGACGGTCGGCTGGTCCGAGAGGGCGAAGGGAGCTGGGACTCGGTGGGACAGACCGGCCCCAACGGGATGTTGAACGTGCTCATTTGCCTGCGGTGGTGGTACGACGCGCTGAAGGGAGATGAGGGCGCAATGGGTGATTGGAAAGAGGCGTTAGCGGATGTCGAATGGGCTCTGAAGGGTATCATGTAAGTCTCCACTGGTACAGGGAATAGCGGAGTGTGCTTACGCCTATATGCATTTTCGTTTAGAGCCGGCGAGGGGGAGGGAGGAACGACGGAGGTTTGACGGGATGGAGGTTTGATGGACAGAGGTCTGATGGACAGAGGTTTGATAGATGATTGATGAAAAAGGGATGGCGACGGCGACGACGAGGGGAAAGGTGGATGTAACGCACAGGCAGGGGAAGGCCTGGTATATCTTGCATGTAATGGTAGTGGGCGTGGTTTGGGGCTTTTTTGTTTTTTTGAAAATTCACGGCGCCCATATCTTTTTGTTTTTCCGGAAATGATCGCATCACGGCATTCCGTGGAAACCGGACCGACGCAGGTCGAAATAAAAATATATGTTGCTTTTGCGGACTACAAGGTGCGTATGGCGGTACTCCCGACCTTAAAAACATTTATTTCCGCAGTATTTCAGAACTATTTATCGGCCATTCCCGGAGCCATCACTGCAGCGGCATGCCTGCCGAAAATGATTGCATCGTGCCCGTTCCGCGCAAGACGGATAACACATTTATTTACTCATTTCCCATATTTTCCGTCCCAACCGGACCCACGATCACTTGATTGGGCATCACCTTGATGGTTTTGATGATTTTTAAACTCCGCCAGGGCCATGCCGGACGGGCATCAACTGCCATCAGCTTCCATCAACTCCCTACGCTGACCCCGGGCATGACCTGGCTAGGTCCAGAAGATTTTGTAAAAGGGTATCTGGTTATATCCAGTATACTTTATAAAGTACCTACTATATGGGCTGGAGCATGAACACTCACATGACAGTAGTCTCCGGAGTTCCAGGCGCCGCATTGGGATGAATGACCGAGAGGCGATCAGTCACCCAACGAAAGACACGAGGATCATACTTGAGAGCTTGGAATTCCACGGCCAGACTGACCAGGGCGGGAATATTGGTCATTGAATCAATCTTGCCTTTGATCTGGTTACTTGTGACGTTGAAATGGCAGCGACGGAGGTGCTCGAAGCAAGCGGGTACCGCAGGCAAAAGCTGGTCCAAAGTAAACTTGTCACGACCGAAAGGGAAACCTAGCGCGACAATTAGATAAGGAACAAGGATTTAACAGCCTACGTACTGGTTATTATGTCCGGACGCGTACTTTGAACGAAGATTTGAAACGAAGGCTCCTTGGCGTGCAGACAGTCGTCAATCTGACGTCGCTCGCACCAATGGCAATGCCGACCCCACGAATATGGCATACAGTCCAGCCCATCGCGAATGCAATAAAGACATGTGTTATCAGCCTAGGAATATATGTCAAGGGGAGACAGTATCAAAGAACGGGAATTGACACACTTTCTGATCCTCCAACATGAAAAGACAGAAACGGTGGAGTTCATCTCGAGGAAACATATCGAGAGGAAGTCCCCTGGGAGGAAAGGGGAACTACGAACCCACAAAGAGATACCTACACTCGACCACTACTTTATATCCTTACCCTAGGAACGATGGGATCTGGTCTCCATGAGAGACAAAGCGATCGATCGGACTGGACAAAACACGTTGAATTGTCAAGTACTACTGGTAACTAGATTGAGGTTAAGGAGCGTGGGGCAGGCAACCTGAACGGTTACACTGGAAAGAAACGGAATTGTACGCTAGGTTGAGCTAGCTAGGATGGTTCTGTTGAAGAACGAGTAGCAGAAGCTACGGAAAAATGATTGAGACAGATGTGAGTTCGGTATGTGTTTCGATCGGGGAAGTGTTCGGCTGCAATTGGAATATTGAGCAGAGGTTCCGAACGGAGCTGGGGAAGGACGCACCAGAAGGGGTCAACAGTACAGGTAGGCATATTGCAACGCGACGTGGAATTTCCACAAATGCACATTGAAATGTGTCTGCAAGGTTTCCGTACATGGAACACATTGCAATGTGCACCCCGCCCTGCCTAGCGGCACCTTTTCAGGCAGTGCCCGGCATTCACGGCATCTATTTACACATCAGTAATTGATGGTAGTACACAACCATGTATTTACCATCAAAAACAATTCCCGGCTGATCGGCAGCTGCAATTGGGTAACTCGGCTACACGGGTATGCTGTACACAGTGCACATTGTAATGTGTACCCCTCCCATCAATATGGCTACAGAAATAAGTGATTGGTGCACATTGCAATGTGTACCTCTCCCATCAATATGGCTACAAAGATAAGTGATCGGTGCACATTGCAATGCGTACCTCTCCCATCAGTATGGTTACAAAGATAAATGATTAGTGCACATTGCAATGTGCATTGCACCCATCAATATGGTGCACATTGCAATGCGCACTCTGCCGATCAATCTCGGCCATAAAGATAAAATGATTGGTGCACATTGCAATGTGCACTACGCACCCATCAATATGGTGCACATTGCAATGCGCACTCTGCCGATCAATCTCGGCCATAAAGATAAAATGATTGGTGCACATTGCAATGTGCACTGCACTCCTTAACAGTGACAGCAAAAACAAAAATGGGTGCATATTGCAATGTGCACCCTTCTACAACATCAACGGTAAGAAAGAAGAAATGGTCCATATTGCAATGCGCACCCTCTATTCAAATATTTGATGCACCTATCTAAACGAACCTATGGCCTGTGGTACCTAAACGCTACTCATAAACTGCTATGGATGGATGGTCCAGTTGGATAGTGCATGGCCATTCCAGATTACGCTATGCCGTGTTCGAACCGGGCAGGTTACTCTTTTTTTGCCATAAGTAAATGGCGCCTATCAAAACGCAGTGCGTTAAAGTATGTGTTAGACACCTTACATAACCTAACTGACAGTTTGACGCACTCCATAATCACGTGACGGAACTCCTTTTACCCGTTGTCATTCCACCACCTCTTTGCGGCACAAAGCAGACAGAATCGAATTCGGTGAATAAAACATGCAAAACACAAATTGATACGACATATCAGAACGGGAATCGAGCAGTGAACACCGAGATAGCGAAAAAAACCCCCGCGTCGGCAAAACCCTTCACTCTTGCTCCCCCTCTTCATCCTCGTCTGCGTCAGGATCATTTAACATCTCCGCACGCTCCTCCTCCGTCAACTCGTACTCGCCTCCGAAGGGGTCTGTTTCCGCAAATGGATCCTCTGTCGATTCCGTGACCATCAATGGACCTTTGTCGACATCCATCGGCGTCGCTACAGATTCAGCCACAGGGACCACGGGAGTATTTGAGCCCGCTAGCCCATCCTCGCTGCCGTTTCGATTGACTGGATCGTTCTGCGTGCCGTCATTCACCATGACAGGGCCAATGATCGGGTCTGGGATGGGAGAGGCGTCGCGCGCGATGTAGACACCGGTATTTGGTGCGGCAGTCTCAGGCGCAAGAATGGTGGGGTCGACCATGATGATGTCACGTATCGGGTCCACGCTGGTGTTGGGCGGAGGAATTGCAGGGTCGACCATGACGGTATCCTGCATTGGGCCGACACCAGTGTCAGGCGCAGTAACTGCAGGCTTCTCAATAGTGCTGTCGACCGCACGTGCAGCATTGCTTGCCGTTATGTCGCCCAGCGCAGGTGTCTGAGCCCCAGATGGGTCGGGTGTCTTGGCCGTGGACGTGGTGGAGACTGACGTTGGTGTTGGCGCTGAGTCAGTGGTAGACGTCCCGAGCAGCACCGCCCTCCTGTGAATGTAACTATCAGTTTATAAGATTTGTTCAATGTGCGACAGTTACTCACCCGGCCCTCGTCAACGGTCTCGGTTGCGGTCGAGGTCCTGAAGCTTTGCTGACCGCTGGTGTAGCGTTCTTCCTGCGCTTCGCCTTAGGTGGTGCCACTTCGCTGTCCCCCGGCGCTACTTTCCTGAGAAATCTTTCATTTCTATTCTTGTTGACAGCAGCAATCCACGCCACTTACCTCTTCCCTGCGGCTGTCGCCTCTATCTCCGTCTCCGTCACCTTCGCCTTCTTCGCCTTCTTCGCCTTCACTTTGGCTTTCTTCCCCTTCCCCGTCTCTTCTTCCTCAGACATATGTCCGTCGGGATATCTCGCGCGCAGCGCCACAGAGAGAAGCCACGACACGTCCTTCATCAAGCGCTGCCAGTCGGCTGCCGCTGCCAGCGCTTTTTCCCCGCCACCCAGCCCTTCCCCAACGCCCCGATTGAAGATGTCCTGGCCCCACCACGCTAAGGCCAGAATCACCAGCTGAATCCCATTCCGCCCGAACTGCGTTGCTTCCTTCCAGATGTGCGGCAACACATACTGCTCTGCGTCCTGCGGCGGTGACTCCGTTCCCATGACTTCACTCCACCGGTCCTTCGGCCCCAGCTCCTGCCACCAGGCCAGTAACCGCGCGCCAAACGGGGCCTCGTTGGGATCAAGCGGGAAGTCCACGAGCACGCGATGTCTCTTCATCCACTCCGGAATCTCGGTGGGGCGGTGAGTGATTTTCTGGATTTTGCCCAGGTCGTCGTTAAAAAAGTTCGACCACTCGAAGTGAATTAGCCGCTGCAGAAGTAGATCCCAGTCCGGCCCCCAGTGCTTGCTTGACAGATAATTGTAGACCGCGACGAAGTTTGGGTCCCAATCAGTCCTGTCGATCCCGTCGTTGGGGGTGACTTGGGCAACATCAGCCACGGAGCCTGGTGCGTCCGGCGGGACAGGGATAACAATGGGCGGGGCTCCCAGTACGGCTGTGGCAGGTGCGACAGGTATGACGGCAGGCACCGCTCCCAGCACGGTTGGCGGGGGCGGCATCGGTAGGAGCCCCGATACGGCTGGCGCAGGCGCGACAGGCATGACGGCGGGCACTGCTCCTGGCACGGTTGGCGGGGGCGGCATCGGTAGCAGGCCCGATACGGATGCTGGATTTAGCTGTGGCCATGCGCGCGCATCACAGTCGGCCTTGGCTAACAAGGTATTTGAGTCTATGTTAAGCAACGGATTAGCGGATGAGAACGTACTGAAGAACGCATTCCCATAGCGAGTTATTGATTCCTCCATCGCAGTGAAGCCCCGGTGATCATACTGCGACCACGTCTTGGAGGTCTGGCCGAACGACGTGTCAGAGAACACACTAAACAAAAATCAGTGGCGCCCTGTTTCCTCGCATGAACACTTACGTTCGTAGCCGTACCTGACCCTCTTGTTCCCCGACTGGTCCAACCGCCAGGATAACGACGTGCATTCCCAGCCTCTCTGCAAGCGCGTCGGCAAGCGGTATGCCCACATCTTCTAAATTTCCGAGAGCCCTGTGACCAGGTAAGTCGAAAGAAAAGGCGAAAACACTGAAGCTCACTCATGATAATCCTCAGCGCTAGATTGCTGGTCGACCTGTCTTCCGGCCCTCCATTTTTCCAGCGCCTCAGCATGCATCGTGATGCACTGCTCCTCGATGCCAGCCTTAAACTCATCGCTCTCAGCCTCCCAGCGCGTATGCACATAGTTCTGCGACATTGAGATGCGCATGTTGGCTGGTGTGGTTTCCTTTGCTGCCGCCCAGACCTTGTCAAAATCCGCTTTCAATCGCTCATCGTAGTGCAGCTTGGAGTAGATGGCGACCGCAGATTTACGGCGTGGGCGCTGTCCCGCTCCCGACATGCTCTGCATCGCGGAGAGGATCATCTTGATAGATCCCCCGTTGGCTTTCTTGTTGCGATAACGTGTGCGATACCAATTACCCAGTTTCTGAAGGATCCAATCAGTATTCGAAGAATGTTGCAGGCAGAGACGGATACCTGGCGTAGTTGAGTTCGAATTCCCACTCGACGTGCCTTTTCCTCCTCGCTCGGGTTTGGAGGTATGACGGGTGGATTTGCCTCAGGGTTGTCAACATTTTGTGTGATCGGCAAGTCATAGCCATAGCGAAGGATAAAACGGTTCGTTATGTCGGTATATTCGGCACCGATTTCATCTTTTCCAGCACCCACAATCGTGTCCTTGAAGGAGTCCAGCCAGGTGGCCTTTTCGTCAACAAAGTCTGATTTACGCCCAGGTGCAATGTTTTTCTTTTGGCGAGTCATTGCGGTACGTGTTTTAATTCGAAGAGAAGTGGCGGTATGTGTTTTAACGCGAGTTTGAGCGAGTTGTAGCAAGTTGGTGACGGTGACGGTACGTGTTTCAATGCGAGGCAGTAAACATAGGAGAGTGTCGCTTGTTTGGTTGGCACTGCCACCTCCCATCCATTTCAAGCCACCGTTTCGCCTGCCCTCACAACACCCCAGAACCCTCTATAATTCTCCGATTCTCATGGAGAGCCATATCTGTGGGTTTAATTATGTCCTGCCTTCTCTAGCCAATCGTGTTTTAGCACCCCTTGCTCGCCGTCGTGTTCGCGCTAAACAACAGCGAATAGCCACTCAGCGGCAGGCCGAGGAAGAGGAACGCCAGCAGTGCTATGCTACTGTGCCACGACGGCGCTCCATTCGCATTGAGCGCATGCGCCGAGCACGTAATTCTGCTTGCGCCACCTATCCTTATCGTAAGACTCATTTAAAATCGTAGAAACAATACTAACATAGCTTCTAGATGTTGCTCTTGCCAGAGAGATAACGCCTCCTCCGAGGCCTCTTGGGTTCGAGGCCTTCTTTGAGGCCCTTGACGCGCAGTGGGCAGCGGCTGAGGAAGACGCTATTGCCGCTCGGTGGGCCTCGACGAGCAACACCAACACCACAGCCATCCAAGGAAGCGCATGGATCAGTGGGGGATGGGGAGATCACGGTCTACCTGTGATAGACAATACGTGGCGTGGCTGGGTGTTTACATCGGCCGGTGTCTGGGAATTCACGCCCCCTGGTACGTCTTTCTTTGCTTGTTCCTTCCAACTCTTGGTTATTGACAAAGCACCTCATAGAAGTAGACACTGAGCTGGTAACTCTGTAGTCTATCCTACCTATGCAAATATACTTCCTGACGCCTTCTTGTTTGTCGTGAAAATCATCCCTGATTGGATAAAGAGAAGGCGAAATATATTTTCTCAAAAAACTACAGTGAGAAAGAACCTGGCCTCTCCGGCAGCCGACCATTGTGGGGACTACACAGCACTGCAGGACGCGCTATAAGTTTTAAATGAGCCTGGTGTGATACGTCGGCAATGAGGGCTCACCTTTTGGCGGCCTTGCGTTGCGCTGCTGCTTGCTCCCTTGCATCCCTTTTGGCCTTCGACGCTGTGAGCCGTGCAAGTATCTCTGCATCCTCCTCCTCCCATGTCTTTCCAGAGCGAGTGAGGGGTTTGCGCTTGAGACGAGGTTGGGGTCGTGCAGCACGAGGATTGCGCTCGATGCTCGACGAGCCAGGCTGGTCCGAGATGGGCACAAGTTTGCCGGTGGACAACAACACACTATGACTGGGTGTATTGCTGCCCGGGACAAACGTCACAATTGACTGTGCATTATATCCATTGTGGGCAGTCGCGAGTTGGAACGGGTTGGCGAGCGCGGTGTGCACAGCTTGGCGCTGGCGTAGTTTGGCCCAGAATTCACGCGAACGCAAAAGCTTGGGCTTGGGCCTTGAAGACGAAGACATTGATTGTGGTGGTAGTTATGAGCTGTGTTGGTAGAGACGAGGTGTCAGTGGTGCACTCGCCACGGTGAGTGGTGCACTCACCACGATTTTGACAGCGAATTCACTGATCTCTTTACAAAGTTCAATCCACTGTGTGTTTGTTTCGTTCCGCCAACGGAAGTTCTGTTAGACTTAGTTAGCTTGCATAATTAGGAACGTCTGTGAAAAAACTTAGACCTTGAAGGGAACAACCCATCCCCTGGTCACGATGACACTGCAAGATTCGTTTTAGACCTCGGGCATCGCCCGAGCGGCGACAGAGAGTCACTAAAAAAGTGAGATAAATACAGATAAATCGGAATACCTCCTTGGTATGTGGTGCCCAAATTTGAGAAAACAGCAAAGGATACATACCTTTGAGAATCAGAATACACGATGGCCAGAGGAAGGGTTCGGTCGATATCTATGGCTACAAAAAAAAAAATCACGAAAAAAAAATGTTGGTATCCGAAAATGCACACAATTAGGCAGTCTCCTACCCAGCCTCAGTTGCGGGGTTGGGAGTCACTGTAGGAAGCAGCGCAGTAAATATCGTGGAAATAATTTACCGTAAAAAATCTCATGACATCACATCTGTCAAAATTAAAACATCCGAACTTCAGGCCCAACCCCTCCACAGAGGCTGGCCTTTAACAAAGGTAAACAACATAGCCACCCGGTCGCATCACCGGGATCAACTGTTGTGCTCGGTCACGACACCATCAACAAACCTCCTCGACGCGTCGCATCCACCTCTACCGACGTGTTCGCGCCTCAAATCTCCCTAATGTCCCCTCCCCAGCTTGATAACTTGCTGCTCAGCGAAATCCGCGACAAAGTACAGGCCGTATTTGGATATCGGCCGTGTCTTTGGCAACTCAAGGTCGTGCGCGCCATCCTTAAACGGGACAAGGATGTGGCCTCTATTGCCGCCACAGGCTCGGGGAAAACATTAACCTTCTGGATGCCGCTTCTTTTCATCCCCGATGGCATCCAGATTGTCGTCACCCCGCTCAATATCCTTGGCAAGCAGAATGTCGACTCACTGGCTAAAGTTGGAATTTCTGCCGTCACGATCACCGCGGAGACAGCAACGGCAGAGAATTTCCAGGTGTGTCCCTACCTTCTTATTATATATCGAGTCTTCTCACTAGTGACAGGCAATAGCAGATGGGAAGCATCGCGCGATTGTCACCAACATCGAGACTTTGATGAAGCCCGGCGGCGGCTTCGAAAAATTATGGAACAACAAGAATTTCATGGCGAAAGTCATCAGCGTGGTCTGGGACGAAGCCCAGTGTATCAGCAAATGGGGAGACTTCCGCCCGGAGTACAAGATTGCTGGTACGCTCCGTCACCTCATTCCAAAGGACATCCCCTTCTATATCACCTCCGCCACACTCCCTCCTGATGTCTTACACGATGTCATGTCGACGCTCGGCATGCGGGAGAGCAACACCGAGATTTTTACACGTTCCAATGACCGGTCAAATGTTCACATCACCGTGCGCAAAATGAAGTACCCAATGAATAGCTTCAAAGACCTTCGGTTTCTTATTCCCAAGGACTGGGATGGAACCACGCCCCTCCCCTATAAATTTGTGATTTTTTTCGACAGCATTTCCGAGTCCATTGCGGCGGCTCAATATCTTCGCGGTCTGGTACCAGTCGAAGTCCGTGACAAAATCAAGTGGTTCAACTCCGAGATGTCGCCGGAATTTCGCGCAGAGGAATCCGATAGATTCAATGCGGGCTTCAATTTTGGCCTCTCATGCACTGAATCATTCGGAATGGTCCGTCTCTGATTTATTTGTTTATTTTGACGCAGCGTGTACTGACTACGTCTCTTATAGGGTATCGACCTTCCCAATATCACCCTTGTCATCCAATGGCGGGCCTCCTGTGATATGTGCACGCTCTGGCAGCGTTTCGGGCGCGGTGCGCGGGATCCCAGTTGTGAAGCAATTGCTTTATTTTTGGTGGAACCAATGTACTTCGACCAAACGAAGGAGGAGAAAGCGGCGCGAAAGGCGAAGAAAGATCAGGCTGCCGCGTCGCGTAAACGCAAGGCAGCCAACGCGCCCACGTCGCAGACGCCAGCGAAGAGACCACGATCTGATCAATCCGAATCGGGTAATGTGGGTCCCGCTCTACGTCCGTCTGCTCCCACCACCCTCGCCGACCTCCGTGCTCGCTTTATCGCCTCGCCTCCGCGCCGTCCCCTTGCGAATCAACCCCTCACTGCCAACTCAGCCGCAGGCGAGCCTACCACCCTACCACCGAATATTGAGTCCGATTCCGACTCTGAATCAGACGGCGACGAAGCGGTGGCACTGGAGGAAAGACGCGAAGTCTATCGCAAGGACAAGGCCCCGGTAACGTCGCGCAAGAAGCCCAAGAAGGACGGTAACGAGCTCTCGCCGGAGATGGACGACATGATCAACGCAGGTTCTGACCGCCGCCGCCATATTAAATGTTACCGCGTCCCTGCCCGGCTGTACTTTGGTAGTGACAAAACTGGTGCGTCCACCTCTTACCTGTGTACCCTGTATGTATTTTAATCAAGTTTTCGCAGTCTCCGACCACAGAGAATGCCGGCCCGACCTGCCTGATGGCTGCCCCCGTTGTGCCGCGCAGACACCCCCGATCTGCTGTGAACTTTGCACCCCAGCGCATTTCGCGAACTTTGCACACGTGGACCTCCCGTTGAAAGGTCAGGTAGCCCCTTCCCGCTCTCGTCTCGCCGAGTACAAGGCCGATGCGCTGGACATGAAGCTCAGAGACGTCCTGCACCAATTTCGACGCGACAAGACTACCACAAAATTTGGCCGCATAGTGCTCAAAAATAGCGGACCGGGCATGGTCATGTCAAACGAAGTGCTTCAGCGCATCGTTGACTGTGCTCACTTTCACAAAATCCGGTCCACTGAGCAGTTGGCACGCGAAACTCGATGGGCAAGTGCCGGCGAGTTTGGCGCCGAGGTTCTTGCACTTATTCTAGAGCATCGGCCGCCGCCCGTAGAGGCGCCACCTGCGCCACCTGTGCTCGTCACGGTGACCCCGTTGGGCCCCTCTGCGACGAATGCAGAAACGACCGGCCGGTCTGTGCGGGTGCGGAAGTGCAACAAATGTCGCACCCCGGGTCACATTGGTATCTCTTCCTTTTTATATTGGATTTAATTGATACTGATGTTCCACCAGCCTCTAATCGAAAATGTCCTTTTCATCCACTGAACCAGCCCCCCGATTCTCCTGGAGAGTCAGTACAATCAACACCGAGCACATCCCGCAATCAAAACATCCCCGAAAACATCACAGAAATCATTGCTCCCCCATCTGTCCCCCGGCCCCAACCACGGCCGCTCTATGGTCAATTCCGACTCCCACAGGCACCATTCCTTGCCCCCCCGTTGTCTGCGTCGTCCGCCAACGCATTCTCATCGACCGGGGCGGTCTTCAACCCGATTACTCCACTCCCTCAGCGCATTCCATTGGATGTGGGGTTCGACCCAGCCCTGTCTCCAGAGACACCTTCCATGGGTGCCAGCGCTGCATCCTCATCTAGTCCATTTCCCTCCCTCCCAGATCTTTGCTCCCCCTTGCCGGCGTTCCAATTTTACGGTGAATAATCGAGTTGTTTACTTTTGTTATTCTGTACCATCTATCTCACTCGAATGAAACTTTGGCTTGAGGGCTTCAACTAGACATAGAGAAACAAGTATACAGTGTTAATTGACACCCTGAAGCATGTCTCTCCGGGCAAAAAAACTCAAGAGGTGCAATTCCCCGTCAATAAAGTAAGATTCAAGAATACTCTACTGCCAAGTCTTCCTCTTCGATCGCCTGGTCTATGCTATCATCGTCTATAACTTCTGACTTACCAGCAATGTTGAATAAGAGGTGCTCCCCCTTGTCAAGCATATCGGGGATAGAATATGCCGAATCCCGGCCGGCCTTGTGTTCATTCGGACCATTCAACTTGAAATATTCCAGCATTTGCGCGAAGGTTTTTGTGAGATCCGGGGCCGCATGTCGGCTGGTTAGAGCGGTAAGGCAGAAGTTTTTTTCTATGGTGCGATGGCAGCTGTGGTAAATCTTTATGAGTGTTGATTCTTCAATGACTCGAGCCTTGGTGTAATTTGAGCCGCTGCCACCGAAAGTGTGCTAGCAATTGGCATTAGTTGTGTCCCAACTTGAAGGTGTTGTGAACTACGCACCTTGGTGTACAAATTTATCATGGATTCTTCGACCCAGTCTACACCGCGGAACTGGTCAAATATTCCCGTCGGGCATACTAGCGAGTTGTATCGGACAGCGCGACTGAAAAACTGAGTCAGTTTAAATTCATGAAATCAAACTACTAGCAGTCCATACCCAAGCCTTGGCGGATAGACAAAGTGAACATCTGTGAGGTATTTCGTCATATGCGACGAGTATTTATGCTTTCCAGTGGCCTTGAAGATGCTGATCCATGGAGGGAAAGTTGTTTCGAGGCGTCCGATATCCCCACGGTTCATAGAAAAAGAAAGCTCCTCATAGAGAAGGAAGTATTGGTGCATGATGAGGATATTTTCATGTTGCTTATCGCGCCGTGAAACCGACTCGCTTCGAAAGGCATAGATGTCAACTTCGCCACCGGATACATAATTTTCCGCAAGATGATTGGCCATATCGTCGAGAAGGGCAAGTGATGGTTTGGATTTTGCAAAGTTTTCCAGTGAGTCCCAGGCAGGATTTCTGCGTTTGGCCTCGACTCGCCAAGCATCCAGACGCAATACAATTCCGTCGTGGCGTATAACTTCATGCATTCGGCGAAAACCAGGGTTCGAGCCAATTTTACCCGTTTCCCGAGGTCGGTGTTGAGCAACGTAAGCCATGAGACTGTTCGGGTCGACTCGCGCGTTGTTGGGGTGGATGAATATGCGCCAGATAGCGTCCGCACATGCCATTTTGAGGTGGAAGAACCCCATGACAAATACGACAAACTGGTGGCGCAACCAGGGTGTGCTCTCGATTGAACGGCGGAGCAATATTCCCTGCACACGTTCAGCCGTCCCGAGGTCGCCGAAAAACAAGACAACATATTTGAGAAGAGACACAAGATTCTGCAAACGTTTCCGCTGAGCGATCTTGGCTGGGTCCGTCTCGGAGGGATCGTGCGGGGGAGGAGGTGGACCAACGCCACCCTGCCGAAGCAGGTCACCCATCGCGGTAATATTGCCGGCATGGGTGGATTGGTTTGTATCCATTGCGCGTGCTGGGGCATATCGCATTTTGACCACTGGGATTTGCTCTACCGCCTCCGGGGATTCCAGTATTTTGAAGTGATCACGAAACTCGGTGGGACCATGCTCGAATAAATCTGATTTGAATTTCCACGCATTAAAGCGCTCCCGCCGAGTTAAACCTGAGGGATGGTCCGTCTCAGGATGTATTGCCTCGAGATTGTGTTCTTCTGGAGGAGGCGGTGGGTCTAATGCGGGGTTTAAGGCCGACTTGGCCCATAACTCCTCGGAGCATGCCAAATCCTCGAGAACAACATCATGGTCCAGGCAAATAATCGCGCCGGAGGTAAGGTGGGTGAGAGGATCGATTGCCTTCTCGATGGTTGGAACAATGGTGGGGAAGTTAATGTCAAAATTGTCGTAGGCGTAACCGACGAGTAATGTTTGACCCATTGTTCGCAGTGTCTCGATGGTTTCCTGGGACAGAGAATGGATGGCGGAGTGGATGGCGCTGGGAGAAATTGATATTCCCATGTGAGCAAGGGCCTGGATGACCTTCTCAGGGGTATTGGTGGAGTGCAGAAAAACACCAAAGACACTTTCGAGGGCGTTGGATTTATTGTTACGACTTTGCATCATTATACTGATCATTACGACGATTTTCTGTAGGCTTGTTAGACAAGGAAAATAATCTATGAAGAGTGAAGCACTGACAATTGTTCTGATCCCTTCACGGCGCTTTTCAACACGTTCGGCGCGCGTGCCGGGACCGTCAGGAATTGCCTGGGTAAAATTGCCGAGCTCGTCGAATTCATCATCCGGAGTCGTGCCGCCCATCACTTGGTCTCCGTCAAGATCTTTGTGGTCTTTGGACAGCAGAAGATGCAACAGGTTCCAGAGATCCGGCGCTATTTCCTTCATTTCCCTCGCCATCTCCTCTATCTGAAAATCTTCCAAATCTTTTGCGGAAGCATGACTTGCATCGAAATGCCAGTCCTGGTTGGCCGTCAACCGCTTGATCGAGTCTGCCGTTCTCTTTTGGATGGTGTTCCGTGCCCATCTGAAGGTAGATTCTGAGGAATCTGGATGTTTCGCAAAGAGATCGATTATTGCCGGCGCGTTGTCTACCAAGCTCTTGGTACATGGATGATCGCGGTAAGAATTCCTCTCCAGGAGGGTTATGACAAAGTCGGCAGCCGGGACATGTTCCTGCTGAAGCACGTCGGCAATGCGGTCAATCTGGGAGCGGGCGGTCCATGTCGACGTCTCCATGGCGGGATGATGCCAAAGGCGGCAGTGATGGCGGTGATGTGTGGCCGGGTGGCTATGTTGTTTACCTTTGTTAAAGGCCAGCCTCCGTGGAGGGGTTGGGCCTTGAAGTTCGGAAGCAATAAAGAATCTAGAACATCATTTTGATGGTCTATTGATTTGTCGTCGTATATGACTACTGATAATCGGCAGCTAAAATACTTCATACAGTGACTCCCAACCCCGAAACGCGAGGGTGGGTAGGAGACTGACAATTAGGAAGACCAATAAGAGGTAATCCATCTTGCCATTTTGCAGCGGTGGGCGTTGAGTGAGAGAGAAGAAGTGCTAGATCAACTCTCGGCAGCTGCCGATCGGTGCTGCCGGTCGGTGCATCATCTTCTTATTTTGGACAGTCTCCTCATGTCGACATCCACCGTTTTACCTGATGCCACGGCCGACTTGCCTGAAGACATGGAAGGCTTTGAGCAAGATGTGAGGGCATACCTCGGACGCAAGCTGCGCCGCCGGGAGGCCAGCAAAGCCTACAATGACCGGTCAGTTACCTCATTGCGTAAAGAAGTCGCTCTCACTATTTCCAGAAATCGTGACGTGCGGAACCACAAGAAACAGGAGCGTATGGCCATCTTGCGGGCCTCGCGTGTTGGTGAACCATCCAGTTTAGCAGCAGAGCGACAGGTCGCAGCTCGGGAGGCAGCTCGCGTGTATCGTGAAAAGTATGTGCTTGCTATTTGTTTCCAACACTCACAGCAATGAATTTGCTAGCAATCGCGAAGCTCTCGCTCTGAAGGAGCGACGTCGCCGCCGTATTTCAGCACGCACCAAGCGACTTGCAGCTCAGTAGTGCCATCAATTGTCCTTGTTTCCTACCATCATGTCCGCATCTACTACGCAAGTGCTTTCTCTGCGATCAAGACCTCACTCAGCTTAATGACCGCCATCCTTAGCTCAACTCCTATCTCCATTTCCACCGTCAACATTCCTGCTACTCTTCAGTCCCCTTCCCCGTGAGTCGCCCATCTCATAGGCATAATTTGTCTGATCGTGTACCCTCTAGGGTGGGAGGGGATCTTGAGAAGGGCGAACACTTTGCCAATACCACATACCTCGAATACTTCGTTGATGAAGTCTCATTTAGTTATGATGTTGCGTGTACCTACACGCACAGTTGTATGGGCCACGTAGCAGGGAGTGCTTCTGTGCCCAGTTGAATAGCCTTCGCGCGTACGCCGCCTACATTTGTCAACCCGGTCTCAAATTTATTCACTCGTTGCCGTCTATGTGCGACCTTTTTAGAGGCTCGTCAAAACAATAACACATACAGTGATCTTCTTTTCGCTGACATGCAAGAGCAATTTGCCGCACAAACGAGCTCAGTCACTGCGGGCCCACCGTCGCCTGCCCCAGGCTCCGTGCCACTGCCAGTGTACTTCATCGACAGCCGGACCCCATCCCCCATCCTTCATCCCACCGTTCCTGATACCACCGCATTCCCGACACCATCGCCCATTCCTAGTCGGCCCCCCTCGCCTGCCGCTAGCGGTAGCCCATCCCCGCCCCCATACAATAATACCGCAACGACAGGAGTACATCCACAACCGGTGTATGCTGTGCGCGTTGGCAGGGAAGGCGAGGTTTTCAGGAACTTCCGTGCGGCGTGGACGCGTTACCTCGCCCTTGACCGGCAAGGCGAGACTGTAGCGCTTGTGGTGGCAAACTCGGTTGTGCGTGCCCTCGCCTGGATTGAGAACGCACCCCTCGCAGAAGAGCGGGAGATCCTCTATCGCGAGATTGTGCAAGAGGCAATTGCCTCCTATCGTGCGGAGGATCCGGACAGCTCGCTCGACGACTCAGAGGCCTTTTCGTCGCCGGATGAAGCACGATCGACAGCTGAATTGGTGGCAGAGCTTGACGCACGCGAGGCGCGCGCCCATTGGCGCCGCATGAGCTAATCTCTTTGGGAATTGGGTGGGTTATTCGTAAATCATTTTGTCCATCAGAGATCCACAATAAATCCACTTGCCTTGATTATTCTCCTCGTCCCTGCCCATGTTACCCAAGAAAAGAAAACGCGCTGTGTACACGCACAATGCCAATGCACCAAACACCTCAGTGGCTTCAACGGGCTCAAGCACTCGTATACAGCGCGAGATTAATCCCGCTCCGGTCATTGCCCCATCTAGCACCAGGACCTTTGACATATTCGACGCAGCAATGGGTTACGATGGGGGTGAGGCCCAGTTCGATCCCACCGTGCCCGAGGGCCCTGCTGCGATTCGAATCAAGAGCAAGAAAATGTATGAGAACTCGGTGAGTTTTCCTCCCTGATTGCGACTCAATAATAACGAGACTTCGATAGAGGCACCCCGTCAAGACCTGGATTCCCGAACGTGGGCGTTATGCTGATGCGTTAATCCAGCGTGAAGGCCGTGGGCCGTGGTGGTCCAAAGGATGTGCAGGGTGTGACGCTCCAAACCCCAGTTGGCGGTGTGAGGATTGCTTTGCCAGTCGCATGCTTTGTCTCTCGTGTGTCAGGCAGCGACATCGAGATGAGCCGCTGCATCTTCTGCAGGTGGGTTGCCCCATCCATTTGACGGACAACTAACGGTGTTCGGATAGGAATGGGAGGGCAATTTCTTTCGACCACGCAGCTGCAAGGATTTAGGCCTCCGATATCAGATTGGCCACCATAAAGGGGAGGCATGTCCGTTCGTACCTCTAGTACCAACAGATGACTTTGTGGTTCTTGACAACAACGGCATCCACGAACTTGACATAGACTTCTGTGGCTGCCCCGGCGCTCCCTCTCAAGTAGCGCAGCTGCTGAATGTCGGTTGGTACCCGGCAACCAGCAAGGACCCACGGACCGCGGCAACGCTGAGCTTGCTACGACGATTTCACACGTTAAATCTGCAAGCTCGAGTTCCAGCGTATGATTTCTATAACGCCTTGGCACTATTGCGCAACGGATCCGGCCTGCGCCCCCCACCGGTGTGTAATGAATATATTCGGGAAGATACCACCTTAACGGAGTCATATACAGGCGCGTCTAGCGCAGTTTATGCACATGGTGCGCGAATACCGGCATCTACAGATGTGTAAGAGAGCGGGGCGAGCTCACAATCTCGCGGGACTCGCGGGAACTGTGTTAGGCGAGCTCGCCGTCGTCTGCCGTGCATGTCCTCACCCGGGGATTAACTTACCTGAGGGTTGGGAGGACGCACCGCCGGAGATAGCGTCAGTTTTCCGAGTGAAGGAAAACAATTGAAGCTAACGAGTAAAGACAGGTGGATTTATCGTCTACTAGTGTCAGAGGACGCAAATTTCAAGATGAAAGGACGGGATCGCTCGTCGAGAGACAAAGACCCTACGCTTGGGCCAGGATGGGCCTACATGGTGGGGAACGACGACTACCTGAAGCATTTGGTGCAGTACATTGATCAAGATGAGGCAACTAATTTGTAAACTGAGCACACATATTACTGAGCGTTATACAGATTAGCCACTGTGTCTCATTTGCCGCACTTTGGTCAGCCAACAATAAACGAGCGAAGGGTTTACGTGCATCTGGCATCGGGTCTGTTAGCTGCTCACGACACGAGCTATTTCGACCCCTGGGTACAGGAGACCTACAGAAAGGAGAACGGTATGTATACAGCGAGAAAAATTTCCGAAGTACTGATGTCGTTACAGTTACTCGAACATGGACTATCTATTTTTTTCCAGCCTTATCGGCATAACACTCTTAACCGTCGTTGCGAGCTACGACATTGCTTGCCAGTGGTCCCGTAACTTCTGGGCTCGGGCAAGCAAAATGCCGGCGCGATTGAAATTACCAGAAGGACTGAACATGCTATTCAAAGTGCCGAAATTCCATCTTCCCCCTCACGTCAAACCCTGCCATGGCCCCTATTCTTTCAATTATACCAAAGGTGTGGGGCGAACAGATGGTGAAGGCGTGGAAAGAAATTGGTCTTGGCTCAATTGGGCGGCACGATCAGTTTCAGTGATGGGCCCAGGCTCACGCGAGGACACGATTGATGACTTATGTGGGTTTTCGAACTGGAGGAAAACGGTAGACCTAGGTGAGCCTTCAGTTATTTTACCTTCTCGTTTACCCATAGCTTCCAAGGGAACTCTTTGCTTCGAAAAATGGTTCTGGCAATCCCTCAAGCGATGGTCCACAGTCGAGCCTTCCACGCCTTCACCGACGGCTTGCGGAGGGAGCACGAGGCGGAGCTACGCGACTGGGACGCGCTGATCCGAGAGTGGGAATGCGACCCGCTAAACGCGGAGATAAATCCCTTTGACTACCCGGAGGTCGAAGGTCCGTTTGATGCGCACATTACCGAGTGAATTCTTTCTAACAGGGCGATAGGGGAGACGATGGCAGATGTTATGAAGAGGATCTCAGAGGAGGACCATGCTCGGGTGGTCAAAGATGGTGCAGGCGCGCTGGCGGTGAAGCCAGCCGGCTTCTTGGTGGCGGGGATTGGGATTCAGGAGGAGCAGTGGGTAGATTGCACCGTTATCTGATGATGCCGCTAACGACTTGACAGATTGGCTGTCGCTCTGGAGGCGAAACGTCGGACAAGGACAACGATCCAAGCCACGGAGTTGCAGCGCAAACGAACACTTCTCCTAGGAAAGGTATCGGCTCTTCAAGATGTACAGAATGTGTATATGCCTGGCTTGCGCCAATGGATGGCGCAACAAGACCCACCCTTTCCCCTTCCCGACAACTCAAAGCCGGAGACCATCACAATATTCCTTCCATCATCGCTACTGGCTGCAGATCGTGACGCGGTATGCCTTGCCAATCTAACCCAAAACGAGGACGATCTTCGGCAGGCACAGGCGAACGAAGCGCTGCGGGAGCTGCGCAGTAATCTCCGAACTCGAACTTTTGCACATCAATTCAAGCGCAAACATATGGGCGGCCAGGGGATGTACACCAAGAGTCAGAGTCTACAGGACGGAATCGAAGATCGTATCCGGGGCGCGGCGACACGGTATCGGGCTGCCTGGAGGGGTCTTCTTGCATTACGAGGGCCGGGAGCGTGGCAGTCGGACTTGCAGGAGTTGCGCCAGGAGGATATCCGGGGAATTAACGAGCGGGCGATGAATGATGAGGAAAAGGAGGAGAACCGAAAGGCTCGGTTGTTGGCTGGTCTGACAGGTGATGGGTCAGATGATGTAGATGAGTATGGGGAACCTATTCCCCTGACGGTTCTATTCAATCTGGAAACCGGGGAGGGTCGTCGTCTTGCATCGTGGCTTTGGTATTCGGCGACAACCAGCGTGGAAGTCGATGCCCATGGGAAATTGCATGCTGGTAAGTGAGTTTCGGCTCGCAGATGATGCCACACTGATAAATGCGCGTCAGATATCCAGGTGGAGTGGTCCAAAGCACGAGCACGCGCTGATCGTTGGCGCGAAGAATTGGTGTTACTTGAAGAGGAAATGCGGCGAACAGTAGAATTTTGCTTATGGAAGGCAAAATGGTGGGAGGAGCAACTTGGATTGCGAGAGGATGTTGCACCCGCGATTGTGGAAGGATTGGAGGCATATGGACGAGAGCAGATAGCGCGGGAGTTGGATTGGGCTGCAAAGTGGAGCGCAAAATGGCTACCAGTGCGTACCCGGGCGGCACTGGTTTTGAGGGATCATGTTGGAGATGTCGACACAGAGCTGGTTCCACTGGAGGTTGAACTGGAGGCGGATGCGCGGGAGGAGTACGAATTTGACGACTTCAACGAGGAAGACGATTGATATGTACGTTGTAATTACTTCAATTCTTCTTGAAAAGATATTGGTATTGTAATGCGACAAATGAGATATACGCGGTGCAGGTTGCAACATGCACTGGCTGTCGTTTTATTGGTGCCGTCCAGTGCACATCGCAATGTGCACCAATCATTTTATCTTTACAGCCGATATTGATGGGAGTGCGTGTTGCAATGTGCACCATTACTTTGTCTTTGCAGCTGATTTTGAATGGGCAGAGTTCACATTGCAATGTGCACCATCTTTGTTTTTTGCCGTCAATATTGATGGGTGCAGTGCATTGCAATGTGCATCAATCACGTATTTTTGTAGCCATATTGATGGGAGAGGTACACATTGCAATGTGCACCAATCACTTATCTTTGTAGCCATATTGATGGGAGGGGTACACATTGCAATGTGCACTGTGTACAGCATACCGTGTAGCCGAGTTACCCGATTGCAGCTGCCGATCAGCCGGGAATTGTTTTTGATGGCAAATACATGGTTGTGTACTACCATCAATTACTGATGTGTAAATAGATGCCGTGAATGCCGGGCACTGCCTGAAAAGGTACCGCTAGGCAGGGCGGGGTGCACATTGCAATGTGTTCCATGTACGGAAACCTTGCAGACACATTTCAACGTGCATTTGTGGAAATTCCACGTCGCGTTGCAATGTACCTACCGGGAGAGCTCAAGGGGTTTAATCACTCCTGCAGGAAAGCATCCATATCTTGCTTGCGTTCGAGAGCCGCACGCTGTGCACGCAGATCGGCAAGCTTCTCGACCCAGTGGTTGCGCAAGTTGTAGAAATGCTGCATGCGACAGGCACTTGCAACGAGTTCCTTAGCGAATTCCTTTTTGCGGTGCTTGAGGAAGTCGGGATCGGCGGAAACAATTTCACCACCATCCAAAATCTTCGAGACGTTGTCAACGACGGACTGAGCCACATCTTTGGCGTTTCCTGAGACAAACTTAATTAATTCTATGAGGAAAGTGAATAACCGAAGTCGGACATACCATGGACGGCCACATCGGCCTCCACGTCAAAGTTCTGAGACTTGACGCGGCGGCGCTTGCGGGATCCTTCGGCAGCAGGAGCAATAACTGCGGCAGGCTCCTAGGGGAGCTTTAGCATGAAGAAAACGGACGGGGAATATTAAATCGTACCAAGGGAGCAACGTTGGCCTCCGCCTAGGACATAGGTGTGAGCTGAGAACGGACCCTAGGAAATGAACGTACCCGTTTGCGTTCAGCACGCTGCTACAATAATTGAGTTCTGTGAAGGAAACGTATAACTGGCGAAAGCAAAAGCTTACCTTGCGCGATTCCTTTGGTTCCTTGTTCTCCTTGGACGGGAATTCGACAGGATCATCTATCAAAAGCACAATCTTATCCTTGAAAGCAACGGTAGACCCAGAATCAAGGATGGTAGTTGGCTTGACAGGGCAATTCAAAGCAAGATGAGCAGGGGAAGTGCAATAACCGCAAGTAGGCACCTGAATCATAGGTTGAATAAACCAGAAACAAAATATTGTGTCAAGAAGACGAACCTGAATGGGGGCCTTCTTGAAATGCAACTCAGAAGGAACGGCACCAGAAGCTGCGCGAGAGCTGCTGGTAGAGCCAACGTCGGATTTATCCACGTCCATCTGCATGGAGATGAATTTACGAAGGACCCAAGCGAGTTCTGAAGTGAAATACCTCATCAGCAGGGGAACCAGGGCGAATAGTGGCGGACACACTCTTGGCATCATCCGAGTCGTCGTCAGAATCGGACGGCGGGACAGGAATGTCAGCAGGGGCCGGAGTCGTAAGCTGTTAAAAGAAACCGTGAGCTAGGAACGAAAAGGAGGTCACTAGGAGACGCACCTGAGCCTTGGGCTTGTTGCGCTCCTCGATCTTCTTACGATAAATAGCGCGTTGCTCCTCATAAAAAGTGAGCATTGTCTGAATCTCGTTCATATGAGACGCGGGGGGCTGATAGCCTTTCTTGACGGTGGGACCAACGAAGTCGCGGGCTTGATACACAGCTTCCTTGGTGGACTTGAAGGCAGGATTGAGGAGAGACTCCTTGAAAGGGGAGAATCCGGCCTAGGAAGAAAATTAACGTCAAAAATATGAAAGAATGATATCCTAGGAAGCGTACACAGCGGTCAATGGCAGCGTCCAGCGATCGATGGGCCGTCTGGACAGAGATAGACGGAACCGCAAGGATAGAAACATATTCAGCAACAGCGTGGAGGACATTGTTAGATGCAGTTGTGAGAGCAGTAATGCTCGCATTCCGAGGAGCCATAACACTGGGGGTCGAGGTCGGACATCGTATTGGACGATTTAAGCTGGCTTTTATAGGCCCTAGGGCAGTTCTGGATTCGAGAAATTGCACGATGAACCAATCTGTGATTAACCGGCACGAACAGTGTGTGCGATTGCAAGCGGTTTCTAAACCCACGAGGACAGATAACCGGGGACGGTTAAAAGTTTAGAAAAGGGGAGAGGAACCATCACGCAGCATGCATTGGAAAGAAATTTTTGAAATTTCTTTCATGATCGGTTGTCAGATAGAGACTTCTGGAGATATTATGGAGGTCCCGGAAGAACACAGCCATATGGCATGTAGTTCGTCGGAAGGGCTCGCCATAAGGGATTTTCTATAAGTGCATGAATGATCGATAAAAAAAACGTAAAAATAGATGCGAAGGTCCAGAAGGACGCGGCCATTGGGCATGTAGCTCTTCAAAAAGGATTATTCAGCAGATATTTGCACCAGAAATGACACAGTAGGCATACCTAGGAAGAGGAACAACGGCAAATTTAGACCTCCTAGGACGGTCGGACCAGGAACCTTGGTTCCTAGGGAATGACGTTTGAGGATAAATTCAAATAATGTTGGATGGAATTTCCCACCAGAATGACAGAACAAGATGGAAATGGCGACAATATTGATGATCGGCTGTTTCGATTGTTCGGAAAGGTCAGCTGGAAAGAAAAAGATAGACCCGGATAGTCAAATTGGCAAAAAACCCACTTGGGCCGAGAAAAGTTTCAGCAAGGATGCAATTGAAGTATTGGAAATATAGAACGGTGTTTTTACTGGGTCTACAATTTATCCAACTTGACAAAGAACACGCCTTGTGAAAAGCTCCGGAACTACGGAAGAGATGCTGAATTAACGACATCTGATTCACCTCATGACCCGAGTATCGGGCCGCAACTTGGAAAACTTTCCTAAGTCAAAGTCACTCAAAGAAAATCTTAAATTCGCACACGTTCGCGGAACAAGACTAGTAAAAAGTGATTCAGATTTAGCTAGGACTAGAACACGAACTATTACCCAAGTACGAAACACAGCTTTTGTAGGTAATAATAAGTAGGGTCCGACAAAGCAAGTAAACAGCAAGATATGCGAGGCGATACGAGGCGTGATATGCAAAAAGAAATATGAAAAGAACCCGACGGCTACCCAGATCCAAAGTCACCCGCTCCACCAGAAGGAGGCGCAAAACTCGAACCAGCCAAGGGAGCCCCAGGCGCGCCGAAATGCGGAGGCGCTGGGTTAGCATGAATTGGTGGTGGGAGTTCCAGGCGCGAGCGTTGAGGCGACGGCTGAGGCCCATCCAAGGAGTTGAGCGGCAGAGGTGGATGAGATCCCGGAGGAGGAGACGGCATCGCGGGGTGCTGCATCAACGCAGAGCCCTGCACCTCTGAGCCCTGGGCGAAGATGTTTTGGCTGAACTCCGAGGCACGATTAGATGGACGAGGGTCGGTGTGGAGATACGACTCGGGCATCGAATGAGTGTGGTAAGAGTTCTCCATCGAGTGATCCTTCGAGGGGTCCATGCGAAGCACGCCAGTGACCGGGAACTGCTGGTCGGCGGAGAGCACTAGCTCCTGGCGCGACTTGGAGTAGCGCTCGACCCATTCCCGCATGTCGTCGTAATCCGAGGGCAACTCGAAGAAGCTCTTGAGGAGCGCGGGGTCGAGTACATCCGACTGGTTGTCAAAAACCAATTGGAGGGAGTTGTTGGCGACGTCGAGGTCGTGGTACGCGCGGATAGTGAGCACGTTGAGCACCTCTGTGTGTTGACGAGCAGAAAGTGCGCGGAAGAAGGCCTGCGACAAAGCTAGGAAAACGGAAAGTTAGCCTAGGAAAAGAAAGAAAGTCCCTAGGGACGCACCATCTGGAGATAACCCGAAGTGCGGCCGAAGCGAGTCGAAGAGCAGTAAGTGCTCCATGGTGGTGTTGCTGCGTGAGCACTTCACGTGCTGCTCCTTGCAAGGAATGCACGGGGAGAAGAGGTCAAAGCCGCCACACTGGATATTGCGATTAATACATGGGATGCACTTGAGGATGGCGCGTTCGTAGAGGGAGGGTGAGAAAAAGTCGCCCACGACGTAGCGCGAGACTTTTTTGAAGGCGGGGAACGGTGTTTCCTTGGTATTCACCCAACCTAAGAAAGAAAATGATTAGTTGGGAAGCTAAAAGAAAATAAAATAGCCAGGCGCACCTTCAGAAGGAGCGATGGCCTGCTCATACATTCCCACTCGAGTTGCTGGTCCCCGGTCCGCATTGTCATCCAAGGTGACCTTGGAGGAAGAGGCCTCGGGCGGTGGCGACGATTGGGGAGGTGGTTTAGCCTTCTAGAAAACGAAGTCAGGAACAGAAAGAAAGAAACAAAATAATAGATGAACCTTCCTGGAAGTCGAAGCCTTCACCGCGGGTGCAGGATCCTTCTCCCGACGACGGCGGAGGTCGTGCGCAGGAGTAGGAGTAGGAGTAGCTTTGACCGGTTTACCAGACGCCTTGTCCCTGGACTTGGCAGAACGAGAGATCTTGGCGGGAGGCTCGGCGTCAGAAGATGGAGCGTCGGCTTCCTCCTCATCGGCCTCGTCATCGGTAAGCTCCAAGATGTCGGCATAGACGGGAGGTGGCAGTGGTTTGGGCAGAACGAAGCCCTTCTGCAGCAAAGTCATGTTCGCTTTGGCCTAATAAAAGACGTTAGTAAAAGCGAATCGAAGGGTGGTGCAAGCCACGCACCAATTCAGCCCTTAAAGGCAGCGTCCGGAGAGGGTGCTTGGTCCAAAAAGATCTTACGATTGAGTTCCTGGTGACCCCGACAGAGCGCGCGGACGGCTTTGAACACCGTATGGAGGAAGCGTTGGATCTTGAGTGAAGGACGAGGGACCTTGGAGCGAAAGGTCGCCTAAAGAAAATGGACGATTGTCAGTGGCACAATCTGAAAAGGAGAGCTAGGGACGTACCAAAGCCGGCTTCATCGCATTGAGGATGGGGAACATGGTGGAGGGCGCCACCTCGGCGATCTTCTGGGGGTCGAAGAAGGGCAACATGGATGAAAAGAAGTCGATGGACTGGATGACGGCCCATGCCTCGTCGTCAGGGGTGAAGTCGGGCGGCGGTGTGCTGTCGGCGACAGGTCGAGTCCGGGGTGGCATTGGCGGAGATCGAAGAGAAAGCCAGAGCCAGAGACGGCGACGTCGAGTCGAGTATCCAAAGAGGGAGAGACGAAGAGCGAAACCAAAGAGGAAAAGTTGGTGGTCGAAGTGGGAGAAAGACAAGGGAGTTTTCAAACTCCGCTCGTCCACCGCCCTTTTATGTGGACAGAATACGGCAGAGCTCGGCTGCTATTACTGCGCGTCCCTGCGCAGGAGGCAGTGTGTGACTTCCAATTTATGGAAGCTCGCCAAAAACAGCCTGAGAAGCTGATTTCGAGAATGACAAGTAAACAGCTGTGATCCGCGGTACATGAGGCACGGGACTTACCAGTCTATGTCGTATGTCGAGCAGGGCACGGCTGTCGTCCACAAGAAGAGGAGTAACGAAACGAAAGGAGTCGGAATTCAGGGGAAATCCAATATTACGGGTAAACAAGTCTTGACTTGATCGACTTCCTGAATGGGAAGGCCGATCATGAAAATCATGAACTTGGCGTGCGGAAGCATTTTGGCCGCGTGGATCCTGTCCGGATATGGAAATGAAAGTTCGAACTGTGGGAAATATCAGTCAGAAAAGAAAATTGGACGAGAACTTGGAATATGAAGATGTTCATAAGGCAGAAAAATTTAAATATAGACGCGCCTAGGGAGCTACCATTCCTAGCGCTACTAAACTGGCAGAGTGCATAAATGCATGGACCACAACCGGGGACGGTTGAGATTTAGTAAAGGGGAGATGAAACGGCGCCACACCAAGGCACTGCCATCTAGCTAAACTTTGCGCTTTTTAAGCCACTAGTTACACTAGTGTTCCTAGGAAGACAAAGCTAGCTTCTGTATCAACAGAACTCTGTCAGGTGGTACAAAGGAGAACCAGAGCGAGCTCCGACTGCTGGTTGTAGTATGAACGAGACTGAGGCACGCAGTTACAAGCGATACCAGGATCTGAAGTACATTATCAAGGAGGATATTCCTGCCTAGGAACGGAGTACAACAAGGGATCTATAAATGTAGAGCCAATGACTGCACAAAGAGGAACCTAGCATTTGCCTAGGAGGACAGAACTCGGCAATAACCAAGTAGATGCCAAGGACGAGGGTCCTAGGGCCATTGGTTACGCAATTGCTACCAAGGAAGACGGATCGGAAACGATAGCCAGTCTCCTAGGAAAGAACGCACAGTACCTAGGGATGGATTATACCTGACTATTTTAGCAGGACTAGCCTAACGGCCCCCGTGAAAGCCAAATGGAGACGATTGGCAACGATGGGGAGATGTCACCTTGCTAAGAAGTTCAGACCGCGAACGAACGGACGTTATCGGAGGATGACAAGACATGAATGAGTGTGCTAGGCGACGCGGAACCGCCTCGGAAGAATGACGCATGATCGGCTGCAGTCGGCAGCCAGTCATTGCAAATACCAGACCCACCTAGGCCAAGGAAAGCATCAGCCACGCTGACTGTTTCATCTGGCCGCAATTACGAATCACCTCAGGCAGCGTTTTCTTGCTTGCCGAACGACCAAACACCACCACTCCATTACTCATTTCATCTTATCTCATCTCAAAGGACTCAGTAGTATAAAAAGAACCAGAAAAAGCCGCTATAGCTCAGTTCATCCCCGCTCATCGTAGAACGGTGTGGGTGTCCTCGGGCGATCTGCGGAGAGAATAACATAGTTTTCCTCTGTATCTGTATTGTCTGTAGAATCGAACCTTGGTTTTTGATTGGCTATTTTCGGAGTGACATTTCAAGTTGAATATCTCTGAGAACCAGTGCAAGTATAAACAACTAAGTTTCGCGTTGGAACAAGAGGCGGTTCGTTGCTCCACGTATAAAATCTACGAGGGCCACACGCGCTAGGAAGGAAGACTTATCCGTTGCATTGGCTGCGCGGTTACTTCGCATTGGCAACGCAGAGGCTGCGCTAGTTTCGACCTAAACACCAAGTTAGGCGCTAGCTAGGTAGAACGCTTTGGTTGAGCGCAGTGGAAGATTGAACCGGTAGATCGCAGTGAACAGAGCTAGTTGTCCCTAGGCCCCAAAAAGCCAAAGCGTACGAAAACGTTCTTGCGTTAGTACAGGAAACGCAAGTCCAGCAAGGCGGTTATCTGGCCTAGTCTTGTTGAGAGGCAGTACTTGTGGAAGCAGCATAGCCCTATTGGGATTTTCAGACGGAAACTTTACAAACTTTGCCTAGGAGCTACTTCGGTAACCCTAGTACCCTACCCCCCCAAAAACCCGTTCACAAATCACCAGTCGGTGTGCAGCGTTCGCGTCAAGGATTGTGGTAGTACCAAAGAACAGACCAGAGAGTAGGACCAGTGTCAGTAGCAGAACAGAAATCAATACCTTTTCGTTTGCCCCTAGGAATCCAAAACCAGTAGTCGCATACTACGGCTCGGACCCGAACTCAACCAAGGAGTGCAGCCAGTTCTTGGGAGTATAAAGTGAAGTTGTGTTAGTTGTGTGTGTTAGTAGGTTTGTTGCATTTAGTGCGCATTCCCTAGGCATATCCTAGCGAGTTTCATAGGCAGGCGCAGCTGCCCGTTTCAACGCCGTCAGTTGTGGAAGCCAAACAGATCTTCCAGCGTCGTCGCACGTGCCCCGGGCCCCATCATTTTTGTCAATGACGCGGCGCCATTTGTAAATTCCCAATTTTGCTCAACGGTCTCACCGTGCGTTTAGGGAGTGACACGGGTACGGGTAAACCCGCGGTATTGCGGGTACGGTTGTCACGGGTGCGGGTGCGGTGTGGGATTTTTCCAACACCGCGAAACCCGCAACCTGTACCCGAACTTCAAAAAGTGCCCCGCAAGGGGCTTGAACTCATGATCTCATGAGTTTGAGCAGAAATAAAGGGAATGTATACGACCAAGTAGACTATAGGACCATTGCAAAGGACTCAAACACTTTGAGGGTCCACCACCAACAAATTTGATCAAATCAAAATGGTTTGATTGAGTTAATATGGAGTCTACTGGTGCAGAAACATCCCTCAAGCTCTCATAGTCTACTTGGATATACTGTAGGTCATTAGTTTGAGGCAAACCCAACGTGCCCAAGTTCAATTCTCTCTGCTCCAGCATTTTTTAAATAGCCGCGGTTATATTGCGCGGTAATTTGCGGTAACGGGTACGGGTGACGGGTTTGCGGGTACGGGTACGGTATGACTCCGTGACACCCGCGGTATCACCCGTGTCACACCCTACGTGCGTTCGGCCCGCACCCCACATCCAATGGAAGGAGAACGGCGAGTGGCATGGTATCTTGTGGGGCAGAAGATGAAAGTTGGGGACTTCAAACCAAACACGAGCGTGGTCCAGAGAGAGATGGAATTCCGCCGGAAGCCTCGTCATTCGAGTCCAGAAGTTTTTGCCGTACTGACAAGCGATGTCATAGGACAAGATCAAATAGAATATTCTCGCGTTGAGAAGAGCAGAAAACAAGATGAAGTCCATGTTACAGTATCTGCGCGAACGTCAGTGATCTCCTGTAAAACACCCAAAAAGGAAAAGGTACCTTTCGCCCAATTGCAAGTCGCCGATTCCGTTCGGGCGCCACATATTGTGGTGTGCGCAAGTAACACCACCCACACCGGATGTCCGCAGGCCCTTGATGCGTTTCTTGTTGGCCAGGAACATGGCCTGAAACCCGCTGCAACTCAAAATTTCTTCTTCTGAGACATGCGTCCGTAGGTACTCGGTGTATTTGGCATGGTTAACAAAGTATCCACAGCCATCGCTGACTATTGGATCGTTCGCCGCGCTGCCGACGTTGCGATTGATAGGGCAAAAATTGCAGTCTTGCGCAAGAAGCAGGAAATACTTGTAGCTGGTGCCCAATCAGCCGGTGGCTCAGTGTGCGAAGGAAGCTAGACGCACCTTAAATCCTCCGGCATCTCAGCCCAATTAATATTATTCCAGCCCACGGGAAGGTTACGTCCGTCCTGAGGACAAGCTCTGCATCGCAAGGCACGTTCCCCCTGCCCTGTCCCATTAACGCCGCTGGGGTCATGCCCTCTTCCGGCCCATTTCATCTGCAGCGTCACCCGATACTGGCGCGTGATGAGCCTAAACGAACGTCGACGATTCTGTTCCATGCCAGTAAATCAACCTGTATTGTGTCTTCCAGAGTCAAAAACTCCTACCGGCGTACTCCGCAGCCCATCGTTGTTACTCAAAAGCTCAAGTGAGCGAATGAAATCGTGGGCTGATACTTTTCCGAGGCAGTTCATGATCTGGAACAAACGAACGACTGCAAAGGTTGTGCAAGTCTGAGGGTTTTTGATCGTCGCTGGCCACCACCGTACGCGCATAAGCTGCTGCCAGTGCTTGATGCGTGCATCGCACTCGCAAAAATGCACGTGCACGGTGTGAACGCCGGTCACGTCAATCACCACAAAGTTCTTGTGTCCAGCCGTGGATGTCCTGCAACCGTCCCCGACGCGGTGGCCTAGCTGCACGACCAACCCGAGCTCATAGAGCGAGCAGTCATCGAAGCACTCCCCGTTCCACTGCTGGAATTTATTTAGTACACGCTATCGAGCGGTTTCTAGGAAACACACCTCCACCCAGTGAGTAAGGCGCTCTCGCATGGTTCAGGACAATGCATGCCTGACAGAATAGCTCGGTGTGAGCTGTCACTTTGTGATGCGCTCTGAACGCGGCCAAACGGGAGGAAAATCATACTCACGACAGCGACTCCGTATCAATAAAAAGCATCGGATACACCACCACCAGGGCCAGACCCCGAATCGCAGGGTTCTCTTGGAAGAATCGCTCCATCCCAATGTATCGAGTCCAAGCGTGTTACCGTTACACTATCTGACTGCGAGTACTCACCGAGACCACAAGCAAAAAGGATCCTCTGCGTCAGCAAGGCCAGACCCCGAATCCGAGGAAACGTTATGGGAGTCTGTGTATTCGTCTCGCGCACGTTACCATTCCGCCACCTGGCCGAACATCAGACTCCGAATCAATAGGAAACCCACAAGCAAGCAGGAAAATATTGATAGAGCTATCTGGCCGTTCAATGCGTTCACTCTAAAACTCGACGCGCATTCACTCAAAAACGAAACGGAGGCAAAAGTTTCTTGATGGTTTATCAAGGCCAGACCCCGAATCGAACGGAGACCTTGCGAGGAAACGTTACAGGCTCTCTTATTTGTCTCGCATGCGTTGCCGTTCCGCCACCTGGCCGGTACTAGGGAAGGAAATGGGGGGGCAAACGGAGACGAAGTGGTTGCGCTATGGGAAACGGGGCGACTAAACGGAGAACTGAGGCGGTTCTTGGGAATCGGGGTGGCTGAAACGGGAAACGGATGCGACACGAGGCTGCTCCGAGTCAATTTCTAACCCCTTCGGAATCGGGAACGCGTGGGCGATCACAGAGGCGAGTCAGAACTGAAAAGGTGGAACGTCCGTTTCCAATTAAAGGGATAAATACGCGCGCGAGTATCGGACAGAGTACAGTATAAAAGCCAGCTGTAAGATACGGAATGAATATCTTATTACCTCCCACTGCATATACCTGAAAAGCCACTCCCCCTGAAGTACACCAGGGCGGGGATTATTAAATACATACACTTCGCTACGGGTCACGCCGCCCGATAGTGGGACAAACCAAGGTCACCAAGGGCCGGGGTCTGTCAAGAAGATTCCAATCGCCTCACTTCCGTTTCGCTAAAAGCGATACGGAGGGAATTATAGTCAATCCGGAGTTGAAAGCGCGCGGTAGCAGATTACGCGGCGAATCACCAAACGGCCAGTAGCCCAAACTTGGCTTTGTGCAACCGTTCACATTCGGAGTTCGAGCGCATATCCCTGCGAGGAACCCACCCCATCGTGCACGGAAGGCCTATCCGACTCGATAATACCACTTCCCACATTCCTTTTCGCACCATTCACCCCCGAGTCTTCGAAACGGTGATAAGCCTGGAAAATGGCCACCTATGAAACTTTATCATTTCTATGGTTGTGTTATATTTCCAGCAAGCTATCACTATTCTTAAATAGCTTATATCATCTCACGAGAGTTGGTGCTTCGCCCGAGCAGCTGGCTATGGGTGTAACGTGTGGATGAATGCTTTGGCTGCAACTGGTGATGATTCCGGCAAGGGTCAGAGCTCACAGTAGCAAATGTATTTGCTCCAAACGGCGGCTCAACCAACTTAGATTAAGTTTGGAGTCTGTCGGCACGTCCCCTATCAAGGGCAATGAAGGAATATGCCTCTAGACTATGAGCTATCCAAGAGGATCTCAATTGCAAGTTGAATCCGACCAACAGAGTGGTTGGTTCAAGTGCAGCACACAATTGTTCGACTTGTCGCAGACACTGATGGCCTTGTTGATGGCCGTGATGGCCACGACGCGCGTAGGCTCCAGAGGAGAATGAGGACATGTTCACAATATGAGCAATTGTACCTCAAACTCTCGGCTATGGCACAACTGCGGGATCATCCGATCAAATTTAATTAAAAGCCTCGGCTAAAGCACAGTCATTCGTCGGTGACTGAGTATGACTCAGTAGGGCAAGGGGCCCTATATTCCTATGCCAAGGGGGCCTGGGAATGGTGTTTAGTGCAGCAAAGAGGCTGCATATGGACCAGTCTCTCTCTACATTTATTATTGTCTCAGTTTTGTCTCATCATTTCGTCGCTTTGTACATTAATCCTCGGTTCCGAAGCTAAATATCTCAATTGGGACATATAGGCCTGCTCACCGTATAAATAGGCTAGAATAGTTCGATGTAAAACACTGGATCTTACCCCCCTTCCCGGGCCCAGTTCGCAAGAACTGGGGCTGTGAAGCGTGGTAAGCTTCATGTCCGCAGAGTGCGCGCAGTGGAGTTAATATTATTGGTGTTTTGTTTGATAAATCCTGTGTTCATCTTCGACTTCAAGGTCGATTTGGGCTTGAGACGACTTCAACTTAACCTTCTGAACCTTGAGACCACATTCATCTGGGCTCAGGATTCAGAAGGAAACCACCATGTTTCTGTTGTGAGCAAAGTCGATTTGGTCGATTGGATGTGTAGTTGGGCTATTCTTTTGTGTTCAATGTACTGGCGCCGTCGGAACGGCCCTTGCAATTGACCACAACAGTGTAGTGCCTCCACGGGACCAGCCCAGTTCGAAACTCTGTGATAAAAATATATAAAGCAAATACATTTGGGTTCCGTTGGTTTGATTTTGGTGATGGCATTATGAAGAGCGAGATCCAGCTGCTGTATAAGCGAGTGGTTGAGCTCAGAGTGTCTGAGCGAAGTCCAGTTTGGCAGCATGGTACACCTGTGAACCAAGAGGTTGCATGGGGCTGATGCGGAACTGTTGGATGGTGTTGTGGGTACCGTGAAGAGTTGGATCCAGCTGCTGTACAAGCGAGTGGTTCGATTTGGAGTACTTGTCAATGATCACAGTTTTATGTCGCAAAGAGTTACCTATACGTCGCAATTATGCCGCAATTATGTTCGCAAGTGATACCTAAACGGATGCGAAGCAGTGGATAGCGCCCTGCACATCGAATACGAAGCAGTGGTAATGCCCTGCAACAAACCCTACATCAAATATATTTGTGTAAACCCCAACTGCGTTCCAATTGCCTCTTGAGCTCTCCCTCCCTGGGAGTGCCCAATAGACCATTGAACGAATGAGGACTAGCACCTCAATATATATAAGCTTTCGCTTCGATCGAAGGTTGCACCGTTCGGATTGCCACAGCTATATACTTTAGCTGGAATCCCCGAACTCAGCGCAAGCAGAGAGTGCTGTGCATTGGATGGTTGGTCTATATGGTTGGTGTGTTGTTGGGTGGTGTCCAGTTATGTGGGTTTTGGGTTGGTTGGTATTTGGGGTTCATTAGTTCATGTTCATGAGCGCCCCAGATCCGACCGGCCTACAGACCTGTCCCTGTTCACCTTCCCATCGCTGCCTTACGTATAGAGCCCGTTTTCCGTCTTCTGCCCGTGCCTCGATTGCCCGCGCATCAACGGAGCATCCCCGTTTCAAGGCGTTCACACACGGAGAAACCAGGCTACGAAGGGGAACGCTATAGCCATCCGTACCGTGTTACACAGTACTGAAGAGACCTGCCGTCCGAGTCGTTCGGGACGGGTGGATAAGTACAACAGATAACCCGAGTACTCTGGAACGGAACAGCATTTGCATTGCGGAGCGTACCCTTCGAGCAAGTGTAGAAAACTATCCATCCGCGGTACCTTCGGAAGGCCAGCCCCCAACGAAGAAATAAAATCTTCGAGGAACCTGGCAAGGTGTTCAATCCAAACGGAGAGAACTGTACACACACACACACACCACAAATTATTTACCGCGCATTAGCGTACCTTAAACTACGCAGCTCCGCGACAGAGCAATTTCCCCCTAGAGGACGAATTAAATTCTGTAAAACACTACTTGACTATACCCACCCCGGGTCAGGCAGTTCACAGAACCGCAGTCCGCATCACATCGGCACCGTGGCAAAGCTGGTTTTTGCATCGATAAATTGGACCATCGACGCCACAGCCTGCGCACTTAAGCGCGTACACATCACCCCTGAGCCCTTCAAGGCGCAGCATCTCATCAAGGTACCCATCCCTCGACCCTAACCAAGTTTGCAGCGGATATGCCTAGGGGATAGGTAGTTAGTATCACCCCGCGTACCCCTCTGTGCAGTCATACCAAATTCTTCTTCACCGCATTTACTACAGGGACAGGCTCCTGAGCTTCGACAGGCAAAGAATTGTCACCCATCGTGTAGCTGAAGTCGCTGGCCTCTAGGGCAGCATTGGTCGCCACATCATGTTGGTAATATTCGGGGATCGTGTTCTGTGCGTGTGTCAAGACAGTAGTCGTGACCAACGGGGTTCTCCATCCATCGGCCGACGTGGTGACGACCTTGGAAGTGTGAGGTTCGTGTGTATACATTGTGGGAGGCTTGGGGCGCCCGGTGCCGCCCCGACGGCCACTCATATTTACGGCCCAACGGAAAAGAAGAAGGGAAACCCAAGTTTTTGATCTCATGCTCTTTGGATTCCCGATTCAGTCTCACTGATTTCAAAACAAGCACAACAAATCTCGTCTCTCGATTCAAAGGACGCTGAATGTATTTTTGGACAGATATTAAACTACATTTCAGGCTCATCCTCAGCAAACATTATTCCATCCCAAGTGAAGGCCACACGACTTGTGTCGACCAAGGTCGGATAATCTTAGGCGAGCCCCGCTTCCTCAGGGTAGTGGCGGAACGGGCGACAAGTTATCGTTGCCATGCACTCGGGACAACTCCATTTCTTTTCTAACCACAGTCTGATGCAAACATAGCAATAGCTATGCCCGCACTTGACGCTACATCATACTAGTCAGTCGAACGCGAAATTCCAATGAAGGCTTGCGACGTACGTGACGGGATGGGATTTCAGACCTTGGCAGATCGTGCAGGTGTGATGGGGCTTCACCTTGATCTCGGGGTTGGACGGAGGACGTGCAAAATCGAGATACAAGTCGTTGTGTGCGATTGGCGGACCAACGCGAGGCAGTCGCACATTTTCCTTCTGGGCCGTACGGAGGACAGGCTCCGGGCGCACGATCCGAGAGGTCCCCGCCCCATTGCGCACCGCCTGCGAGTAGCGGTGCATGTCGCGGAGTTGACGTCGCAGGCTTCTGTACAATTCGATTTCCTCGTTGCGGAGGACCTGTAGTTGAGCCTCGAGGCGGAGAGAACCGAATTCTGGGTCGTGATGTCGATTGTGGCGGGCCGCCAGATGAGAACCTGTGCTGAGACGCCCGAATGGGACACGGGCGGGGGCCGCAGGAGCGTCTTCAGCGATGACTGCACATTTGGTGAATGCATCGTTCGTTCGGAGAGAAAATGTTTCTTACCTCGACTCGAACTCGGGGGCAGGTTAAGGACTTGCTCCCTCGCGGATCTCACCACTTGAATCACGAACGTGCATTAGCCACGACCAACCACCAAGTGAGAGACTGAGAGAACCTGATTCCTGCGCTGTCATGTTAATGTCACTTGCTAAAGAAAGTCGCGTTAGCAAACCCAGAACTCAGCCCACTGGCACGACATACCAAGCACCAGATCACCGTTGGAGTCCAACTCCCATGGATTTTGCAGTGTCGACCCCGCAAGCGGATTTCCCGACATGGTGCAGGGAGACCAAACACGAAGGAGGTCGGTAGTCGTAGCGGGTCGCGTATGTCGTGAAACCTAGCCGAGCCAAACAATGTAGCGCGTCCGAGCGCATGACGAGCGCGTGATGAACGGAATCAAAATTCCATCGGTGATGAGCGGAATCACAATTCCATCAGTGGATTTGCGCACGGAAAAGAGACAGAAGTAAAAATCACTAAGTGAGCACATGGTAAGTGAGCGCATGATGAACGGAATCAAGATTCCACCTGGCACTTGTGGATTTGGCGACGGCAAAGGGACGGAAATGTGAACATTTTGGAGACGGGTTGAGCCAGACCGGCTGAGACATCCAACGCTTGGCAACAGAAGGGCGGAAGCAGCCTTGGCGACAGGGAACGGTGCAAGCAACTTTGGCGACAGAAAAGACGTGGAAAAGAGCGCTAGGTGGGAAACGGACGACACAGATAAGACTGAGACTCAGCACCGGTGTTCCCTAGGTTTGAAATGTTCTGAGAGTTTTGAAGATGTTACTGAGAGTAAAGGCAGGCAGAGAGGAGGACTTCAACTGGCACAGAGGTGTGGCAAAGCACAGGTCGGGTGGAAGATCATGATTTGATCATCACGGACGGCGAGATCGGCCCGCTGAAACAAACTACCCCTAATCGACCAACTGTTCGACCAACTCCAAGTATTCGCGAATCTGCCTCTCGGTAATCAATCCTAGTCGTGGTGCCAAGTCCATGAAATCGCGATGATATTCTATCAGGCGCCACCAGTCGGCCTCATCGCACGGCAGGGTTCTCCTACGAAATAATTTATTTCTTATGAAGTGAGGAAGTGAGGGTGCTGGATACATACTTGAAATACAGCGCAAAGTGGTACACTTCGCGGAGGCGGCGTCGCCACATGCAACGTTGACGACGGGATTCTTCTTCTCGCAAGCGAAAGGTACCGTCAGCTGAGACATACTGGTGATGATACCAAATGTGGTCAGGATCCAAGCGACGAGCAGAGGCCATGTCGAGCGGCGAGACCTCTGGCCAACGTTGAGGCAGGCGGAAAAGCCTGGGGTGGGTGTGAATATAAATTAAAGGCGCAAGTAGATGCTCGTGGACATACCAATCCTCCTCCATCGCGGAGGCCGAAATTCTACTACATATGCAGGTCAATTTGACACTTCTTTTGCACGGCATTTCAAACACACCTGGGGGAAACCGGTTCAGGGTGCTCGGAGGCTCGTGTGTCCATAGCCAAGTCTGGTTAACTGAAGTCTGAAGGCGCTAAGCGGCCAAATCAGACGTTCGGGAGGTGCCGATGTCACGAACTCGTCAACACCGTACAAGAGAAATCTTTTTAGTATAGGTGTTAGGTTCAACGGAATGCAAAGGAAATTTACCAGGGAACAGAAGAACCTACTTGGATCCTCTATATATGAATTCTGTGGCGTAGGCCTACAAAGAATAGTCTCTATTTGCCAAAGGATGCCGAAAATCACGAGCTCGTCGGCCAATTAACACGTTGAAGTAATTCCAGTGGCCGACTTTGAGGCACTGAGAGCCTGTTTTTTTTGGGCGGAGCTACATGAGGGTTAAAGTGAGGCCTCTGTTGCGTTAAGTGTGACGAATGGTCAGTTGAGAGAGTAGAATAAAATATGTTTGCCAACCGATCACGAACACACACATCTTTTGAGTGTTCTCCCGTTTTGTCTATATATATCCTACCTCTCTTTCCGTCTTCCACCGACATGGCGGCAGAAAATTCCGAAAATTCGGATACTTCGGACAATGCACCAAAAGGTGATTACACCATCGACCCTCTACAAGAGAAGCATTATAGGCACGCTGAGGCTCAGCGCCGTTACCGCGAACGGTAAGCCAATTGACGTTTTTGGGACAGTCAGCTTAATATATCTAGAAACCTGAAGAAGACCCGCACGAAGGCGAGGCTGCGGATGGAGCGGCATTGTAGCAAAGTCTATATGTCCCTTGAGGCTTCCAATGCCGCCGCGGCGCGTCGTCAGGTGGTAGATGCAGAATATAGAGAGCGGTGTGTTCCTCACTTTTCGAACTTGTCGTTCCTCACACTGATCTCTTCTGACACTGCCAGTTGTCGCGAGAAGTCTGTGGGCCGTTAGGCATTGTCCACCGTATACACTAAAACTAATGCTCGTGGACAGGAAATTTATCAAAAAGTTTGGGGAAAAGGTGTTCGTGCGCAACTACCTTCCTCTCCACGACATTTTCGGCCCATATCTCCCAGGCCAGAAGTTTGTCGCTGAGGAGGAAGTCGAGGAACATTCTTTGAAAGCCAAAGAGAAGAAATCAAAGGGAAGGAAAGGGAAGAACAAGGTGGACACTCGCTCGACGTCGGCGTAAGGTAGACCTCAGTAGTTTGACTCTTTGCGAATGATTGTTTTTTCTGGTGCCTTGCGAAAACGAGAAGAGAAACACATATATTGGCAAGCTAAATATACTGTGGGCATTGTTGACGTAGGCGCCGCTGGGCTTCCCGATGGCGGCGGCAGGCGAGGATGAGTGCACGGTGCTTCGATATGGTGTGTGGCGGGCGGAAAGTGCACCCCATGTTACGCACACCTCAAGGCAGCGGGCGCGCACGTCCTTTGCAGCGGCGGTGCTGCACCGTGACGGGCCACCCATCGCCTGTACCCCAAGCGCTGTCGTCAACCACGGGGGCCGGACCCCACCCGCTAACCAACTCCCAGCCGTTGGTGGCGATGTCGCTGGTGTCGGTGCTGCCCCAGGTGCCGAATACCTTGGATTGCGACTCGACGGACTCGTGGACTTGCACATTTCGGCCCGAGTCCCACCCTGAGCCCCAGCCAACCCCCCAGTCGAGGATAGTCCAAGGCTCAACCGTGAGCCATGCAGAAAGGTAGTCGGTAGTGGTGAGCTCCGACACTGCACAATTAATTATTAGACTGCGCAAGTACAATTCTCAGATAAGAAAAACTTACTGGCCTGCAAGAACACCGTCTCAGAGGCAACAGTGTTTCTATGTATCACGGTGCGGTACACGTAGATAGCGTGGGCACACACTTGTACGGTTCTTCAGATGACGGCTTCCGAGAGTAAAGGGATGGACACTCACCGAGGCGTGCTGAAAGCCGGTCATGGTCACGCTGGAAGAGTGGATCATAAGTGAGGCGTTCAGGATGATTGAGGGGATATTGCTCCAAGAAATTGTTCTTCAGTTTTCGCTTGTCGTGCCACCATCGGGTAAGAACTAGGGACGGGGAATCAAATTGCGGGGTGGGAGAACCGAACTCGGTGAACTTGAGATCCCTAGGCGGAGACTTCCGCAGCCACCAAGGAATAGAGCTCTGGTCGGGGGCGATTTCGGTCTGTGGGGAGGAAGACATGAGGTTACGTGAGATCAAAATGGCCGAATCGGTACGTAGATCCCACTTGACCACTCCCTCAACAACAACACCATGAGCAACAGAAACACCCTGGAGCTCACCAACATGACGGCGGCGGACGTGATCCCCAATACACTGAACCCTGCACACGATTCAAGATACTGGTGTGTTGCTCGGATGCACGATACGGCAAGTGAGCGCATGCCGGGGGGCTCTTACCCGATGTATCTGGTGACCCAGGGGCGGAAAGTCGGGATATGGAACAATTGGTGTGTTTTAATATATGTTATGGGGAAGCTGAAGGTTTGATATGCTCCAGGACTGCGGCGGAGGCGATGGTAACGGAATATCCCAGCGCTGGGTATCGTGGACACCACACGGTCGAAGGGTGTGTTCAGGAGTGGCAGGCACACTGCCAGTTGGGTGTCCACCCACACCCAGCGGCACCTGCAGAACCCGCAGCACCCGACGAGCAGCAAGGCGAAGACGGCGCCCTTAGTCTTGCGCTGGCTCAGCTGACCATTGAATCTCCCGCTGCCGCTGCCACTGAGGCGGGGAGTTCAATGCCAAGCACCTCGAGCGATAGCTCGAGCGACAACTCAAGCCCCTCGAGCGTCACCAGCGAGAGGACGTCGAGTGCGAGCACCGTGGTGTTGCCGCAGGGAGGGCGCTACTTCGCGATCTGGAGGGGAGGCGTGGTGCACACGGAAAGGTATGCAGTTGCTTTCGTGGCCAAAGTTGAAGCTCATGTATTTTCTGGCAGGGCTAGAGCGAGGGCTGATTTTCTGGTCGCAGAGGCAAACGGCGAACGGCCGCGTGCATTGTCGACAGTCATTTACGACGAGGCACAGGCTTTTTCCGAGGGTGTCTACTGGGTGCCTGATTAAATATAATGTACAATGGCAATGAAATTCTTCTCTTCTCTGTCGACGCAACGCGACCCGAGCCCCAACTTAAGGAGGCCAAAGAGATCAAATCTGTGATGTCGTTAGCCACACGTGAAGACTTCCCGACCGCAAACCTGGTAACGGGTCAAACAGAAAAACAAATGGCCAATACAGAAATGCCGCCGACGAACACACCCCCTGGCTCTCCTCCTGCACGCTTCTCGGTTCCACCTGGTGCCGACGATGCGCCCCCTGCACCGCCAACCACCACAAATCCCACCGCAGACGCGCCACCACCAAACACAAACCCTGCCGCGGACGCGCCTGAGGAAGAGGGTCTGCAGACCATACCTGCGGGACCACACGGGGTGGCTGTCGTGGAATTGAAAAAGGGGAAGGTAGCCCGGCCGCGTCACAAGAAAGGGGAGGAAGAAGACGCGCCTGGAAAAGAGTCTTGGGTGCATGGAACGAAGCTCAAGTTCTTCGAGAGACGGAAGGGAGAGTACCTGCTGCGGCCGAGGTGTTTGCTGGGGGGGACAAAAATGCGACTCGAGTGTTCTACACGAAAATGGCGCAACTGTACGTGGCGAAATACGGGTACGCTCTGTGCGATCATGAAGACCTGGCCGTGGACATCGAAGACCCGCCGGATGAGGTCGCAAATGTTGTTGTGAACGAGAAGGCGTCCGCCGAGGACGCGACGCTGGCGGCATTCCACAAGACTCTGCGAGGGGTAAGTTATGTACGGAGGCGCGGTGGAAGACAAGATCTCTAACCAAATTGTATGCAGCGGATAGGAGAGTGGTACCGCCGCAAGTACTCCGGGCTGCTGAAGAAGGAGAAGGCAGCCTTTCAAAACCTTTTCACCGGCGCTCTGGACAACGCACCGCCGAAACCTCAGCGCGGCCAGCTGATCCACTGCTATTCTCGCCACTGCTACGAGGCACACATCAAGCCGAGGTACGAGGCACGCATGGCGACCGTAGTGCGTCGGGCTGTTTTCAGCGGGGAAGAAGTGCCAAAAGCATTGGCGCTGCAGGACGCGAGAATGCTGGGAGGAGGAGACGACAGAGTTCCAGGAAGAGATACGAGTGATATGGGAGAAGGAGTACAAGGCAAATGTCAAGGGGTGGGAGGCGTCGTTATCAGACAGTCCGACCCAGACACCCGAGGAAATGGCATTGTAAGTGTCTGAAAATAGAGAAAGTTTATAATCACTCACTAATCCTACAGAACGCTGGACAACGGGGCATACTATCTGCAGCCGTTCATTGACGCTGTCCAGGAGCGCTTCGGCATGTGCGTATTGTTACTCTTGTGCGGCCCAATTGGGAGGGAGGGAGGCGTTGTGGGCATGCAAAGGTATTTTCTTTTTACGGCACTCATATTATTTTTCGGATGTCTGACTAACGGTATTGCAGTGTACACGCGGGGACGACGAAAGGAATAGCAGCTATGAAGTGGCCACAATGGGATAAAGGGGCGTTTCAGGAGGTAGAGACGAGGATGGTGGAGTTCGCGAGAGAGTGCTTTTGTACGTGGGGAAGCGACATGCATTTATTGTACTAATGTCAAAGCAGCGGAAACAGAATGCCGTGCGAGGGCGGTGAAGCGGCCAGCGTCAAATGCGCAGGGCAGCACGTCGGAGGGCAGCGGCAGCGGCATGATGACACCGGGTGCCAGCAGCAGTGGAAGAAGGGCAGCTGCTTCCAGCGGAGACGCGGCGCGTGCAGCCGCAACAAATAGTCCCAGTGGAGACGCGGCGCTTGCGGCCACTGGCGAACGTGGGGGAAGCGCCGTTGCCGGCGCTGAGGGACCTCGCCGCGAGGATGGAAGCGTCGGTGGGGAAGACAAAAGCGGTGGCGGTAATGGTGCCAAAGACGACACTGGAAGTGGTGGCAGCGGCAGCAGTGACGGCAGCGGCGGTGCTGGCGAAGGTGGCGAAGGTGGTGGTGGTGGTGAGGTGGATGAAAACGGTGGCGGGAATGGCGAAGTGGATTTAGCCGCCCTGGCTGCGCAAAAGCGGATCGACGAGCTGTGGAGTCGCGACGATCGGGGCGAATGGACTGGGGAACTCGGGCGGGCGCACGCAGTGTTCTCACGCGGGCGCAATTGGGGCCTTCAATGGGCCAGAGTCGTCTCTGCCTTCTTCGACTTCGAATCCGCGCACGACTACAGCGAGCAAAATGTGCAAGTCGACGTGGCACTGCGACCGCGAGCGGTGGCTGAATGGCTAATGCGCGCGCGGCAGTGGGACAGGACCATGGTGTTGGGGAATATTGGGAATGAGGGCGAGGACGGAACGTGGGTGGACAATTGGTGGAAATGGTGGGTGTCGCTCCAGCCCGCAGAGCGCGTGTACGTGGAAAATCGGCTCAGCCGGCCAATCTCCGCAACGTGAGACGACATGGCGCAGCTGAACGGTAAGAACGGCCTGCTGCAGGTTATGGCGACGCTGCTGTGGTGGGGCGACTACGTGGGGGATAACGAGGACGTTGTGAGCTGTCACTTTGTGATGCGCTCTGAACGCGGCCAAACGGGAGGAAAATCATACTCACGACAGCGACTCCGTATCAATAAAATGCATCGGATACACCACCACCAGGGCCAGACCCCGAATCGAACAGGGTTCTCTTGGAGAATCGCTCCATCCCAATGTATCGAGTCCAAGCGTGTTACCGTTACACTATCTGACCGCGAGTACTCACCGAGACCACAAGCAAAAAGGATCCTCTGTGTCAGCAAGGCCAGACCCCGAATCGAACGGAGACCTTGCGAGGAAACGTTATGGGAGTCTGTGTATTCGTCTTGCGCACGTTACCATTCCGCCACCTGGCCGAACATCAGACTCCGAATCAATAGGAAACCCACAAGCAAGCAGGAAAATATTGATAGAGCTATCTGGCCGTTCAATGCGTTCGCTCAAAAACTCGACGCGCATTCACTCAAAAACGAAACGGAGGCAAAAGTTTCTTGATGGTTTATCAAGGCCAGACCCCGAATCGAACGGAGACCTTGCGAGGAAACATTACAGGCTCTCTTATTTGTCTCGCATGCGTTGCCGTTCCGCCACCTGGCCGGTACTAGGGAAGGAAATGGGGGGGCAAACGGAGACGAAGTGGTTGCGCTATGGGAAACGGGGCGACTAAACGGAGAACTGAGGCGGTTCTTGGGAAACGGGGTGACTGAAACGGGAAACGGATGCGACACGAGGCTGCTCCGAGTCAATTTCTAACCCCTTCGGAATCGGGAACGCGTGGGCGATCACAGAGGCGAGTCAGAACTGAAAAGGTGGAACGTCCGTTTCCAATTAAAGGGATAAATACACGTGCGAGTATCGGACAGAGTACAGTATAAAAGCCAGCTGTAAGATACGGAATGGGCATCTTATTACCTCCCACTGCATTTACCTAAAGCTACTCCCCCTGAAGTACACCAGGGTGGGGAACTAAATTAAAATACACTCCGCTACGGGTCGTGCCGCCCAATAGTAGGACAAACCAAGGTCACCTAGAAGGCCAGGGCTTGTCAAGAAACCCAGTCCGTCTCACCTCCGTTTCGATAAATCGATACGGGGGAAGTATAGTCAATCCGGAGTTGAAAGCGCGCGGTAGTAGATTAACGCGGCACACCACCAAACGGCCAGTCGCCTAACTCGGCTTCGTGCAACCGTTCCTTTTCGGAGTTCGAGCGCATATCCTTGCGAGGAACCCACCCCATCGTACACGGAAGGCCTATCCTACACGATCATACCATTTCCCCCATTCAATTCGCACACTTCACCCCCGAGTCTTCGAAACGGAAGTGATTCCGTTTCAAGGCGTTCACCAACGGAGAAACTAGGCTACGAAGGGAATCGCTATAGCCATCCGTATAGTGTTGCACCGTACTGAAGAGACCTGCCGTCCGATACGTTCGAGACGGGTGGATAAAGCATAACAGATAACCCGAGTACTCTGGAACGGAACAGCATTCGCATTGCGGAGCGTACCCTTCGAGCAAGTGTAGAAAACTATCCATCCGCGGTACCTTCGGAAGGCCAGCCCCCAACGAAGAACTAAATCTTCGAGGAACCTGGCAAAGTGTTCAATCCAAACGGAGAGAACTGTACACACACACACCACAAATTATATATCGCGCATTAGCGTACCTTAAAACTACGCAGCTCCGCGAAAGAGCAAATTTCCCCCTAGAGGACGAATTAAATTCTGTAAAACACTACTTGACTATACCCACCCCGGGTCAGGCAGTTCACAGAACCGCAGTCCGCATCACAACATATTCCATTATAATGCATGGGTGCGCGCGCTAGAGGAGGTGACATGGACGTTGGAAGAGTTGAAAAAGTCTGGATGCATCACGGGGTGAGAGCAGATGCACGATTGAAACAGACGACGTACTGATTGAATTCCCCCAGGGACAAAGTGGGGATCAAGAGGAAGCGCGCGCAGCGGAAAAGGGGCGAAGAGGAAGAAGGGTACGGCTGCGCGCCATCGCGGAATGCACGTTACTAAAATTGGAGCAGGGGTGCGCCGAAAAAGCTGCGTAGAAGTGTACGCCAAGAGCAAGGCCCGGTGGATGAGGGACGACGGTCAAGGTAAAGGTAAAGTGTGTGTTTCTAGAGCTAGTATAGAGTCTAATGGTTTTGAATAGGGGGGCACCCACGGCAGAGAATCCAAAGGCTGCCAAGGGAAAGACTGTCAAGGGTAAGAGGAGGTAGCCGTGGATTGAAGGCGGGGGCTTACGAGCACATCGTGGAGGACGAAATGATGCCCAGGCCATCGGGGGGAGAAGGGGAGGGGAGTAATGCTACATGAATGACGTCAGCCTGGAGAGAAACACCGCGAACTGAGAAAATGAGGATGGCGGGGAAGAGAGCGGACTTGTGTCCGCACGAGGGACGTCATCACGTGCTGGCAAGTCCGGCCCGGTCGTTCGGCCGATCAAAGTTGAGGCTCAGCAAAAGAGGTGGCTGCCTGGAGTCGGCGTTGACGCCGGGCATAAGCCGGTGGGCAATAGTGAACAATATAAGGGAAACGGTCTGGAATGCTTGCAAATTCAAATTTCCGAAGATAGAGCACATTTGTTTTCTGTATAAATCAAAGGCCCCCGAGGGGAAAGGATAAGTTTCTTGCAAGAAAGGTTCACGGCAAGTCCCCTGATGAAATATAGCAACAGCGGAAGTGCAAATAGGTGACTCACCCCAAGGCGGGTTGATGGCGGGTTGACGGCGGGGCGGGAACGTAATCTGTGTCAAAGAGATATAATTAGCACAACGGAGGAAAATGCCGCCGATCCATCAAGGTATCAAACGAAGGGGCGGGAATCAAGGGCGGATTGATGGCGGACGGAATTCATGTCAAAGGGATATATATAGCAGAGCGGAGGAAATGCCGCCAATCCATCAAGGCATCAAAAAAAGGAATGGGAACCCAAATCTGGAACCGAGAATCGCCCCGATCAAAAGGAACGGAGATAAAGCAGCCTGATCTGGTAGGCAGAAGTACCATCAATGCCATCAAGAATTTATGAACTGCCGGAGCCCCGGAAGGGTGTTTTGGCGGGTTTTTTGGGGTGAAAAAACCGAATTTTTCCCCAGTGCTGCTGGAAAGGGCATTCACAGGTGTATTGCATTACAGGTGCAACCCACTGATCAGTGAATGAGTGTGCATATTGCAATGCAGTATACTGTGATCACTGGTTGTATTGCAATAAAGGTGGAGTCTCTACATTGCAGGACTGCTCGGTAAGTACCAAACCCACCGGCAAAACCCTGGATAGTACTCCCGTGCAGTAGTCTAACTTTCGAAAACAAAATCTTGGATGTGGGCCTTGAAACATGACCATGCGGACCAAGAGTTGTTGCCGGTAGCATTAGAAAACAAATTCTGATGTGCTGGCAAGGGCTGGAGACAAAATTCAGGCCTGAATTTGTTGACACCCAGTTTTTCCCAGCACTTGTATCCTGTAAGATTGACATCCTTGGGCTAGAACTAATGAGTAGGTGCTCTTTCCGAGTTATTGGAATCTGTTCTCTGTCTATAAACATTGATTATTCAATTGATTCGATCGATCTGATGTGGAAGCACAAGTCGGTTGCCTCGATGACGACGACAGCGACAACTCGAGTGAAAGCTCGGAATCCTCTGACGAAGACCTGTACCACACCCCGACTAGCTCAATTACGGAGTTGCAGATGTCACTAAATTTAATTCAGGCTATCAAAGATGCTAGTCTCGAGAACGGAGATCTAGATGCAGAAACTTTGGCTCGCCTCCGTGATCTTCCCACACATCCACTCGAAATTAATGACCCCGCTCTGCGCTACGCCCTGGATCTTTTCTTGGCGGCCACACATGGCTCAGAAAAAGGTTGCAGAGTGGAGTGGTGTTGTACTGATTTACTCAGAGATGTGCCCGGATACATGTATGGCATATACCGGCCCTCACTCCGACCTGCACTTTCTGTGGTAAACCCCGATATAATGCCAACGGCGCTGCTCGCGAGTACTACACGATGCCGATTGGGCCTCAGCTACGGACTTTATTCTGAGACACCCAGAGTGCTGAAGCGATGCATTATTGCCGAGAGAAGACCCAGGAAATTTTGGATTCCGTCATTCAATTTGGCAAAATATTCAGTATCACAGAATGCAGTCCAAGAGGAAGAACAACAGCGCGAGCCAGGAGTTCAAATCGAACCGTGAGAACATCCCTTGGGAATCACTTCAGACCTGCCTCGGAACTAGTTTGAGTCTACGAATTTTTCCTTCGAGATTCTGCACGCCATATGCATTATACCACTGGCGTTTGAATAAACTCACGCAATACAGATATCAAACATCTAAATCAGCAATCAAGCCTCTTGTTATATCTGTGCGCCAAGGCTCCGATCCACGTCTATCACACTCCGGCAAAGCCTGCTCGACTCCGGTCCACTCCGGAGTTCGGAGACTACCGGAACCCCAGAGACCGCCGGAACACTGGAGACTACCGGAACATCGGAGACTTGATCGGCACGACTCCCGCAGTCACAGGACTTCAGTGTCAATGGTAACATTCACTCCACATGCATCTCCTTCTTCTCCAAGCTTCGAAGTTTATGCATATCACCTCATGTTGATTATCCGAAGCATTCCTGATTTCATCCAAACTTCTCATTCCGCTTTTGGACGTCTTATTGTATCCTATTGTCTTCTCCACATGTACCTCCACATGCTTCTTCCTTATCTCCTTTACATTAGATTAAGACTCTACACTATTTAATCTCACTAGCTTACTTCCTGTTCTTCAGTAGTTTAATAAAATGTTGCTTCCCTCCCTCCGAAGTGGTGTCTGTCGCTCCCCTCATCTCCCTGACTCCTCTAGACTCTGTCCCTGACTCCTCTAGCCTCTGTCCCTGACTCCTCTAGACTCTGTCCCTCTTGTCTCAACGATTCCTGGCAGTATACGCTCACCCTGCGCCTCAGTGGTGTTGTGTCAATCAGCTCCGCCGGTCCTCCTTTCCGACTCCGGTATCTCGGAGACCGCTCCGAACCGCCAGTAATCTCGGAGTACTTCCCGCTCGTCCGGCCGACTGTTCCTCTACCCTGCTTCCGCGACACGGCTCATAACACCTCTGTGGGTTAACAGGAGATCGGAAGTATCTAGATACTGTACTATTTCGTTCAAATCGACAGTCATGCATTATGCACCCCCCTGTCGATGTCGAACTTCCCAGCGGTCACACAGGTCCCCGAAATGCCCAAAAGGTGCAAAAAAAAGATAAAATTCTCCGTTCGAATGCCGAAATTTTCGAGGTGTCACACAAAAATTTGACCCCGCCAAGTGTTCTCCGGATGTTCATCTCCATTCGCAACTTCTCACCCCATGGACGGACTTAGTACTTATCGCTTGGTATCCCAGGTAAAAATGTTCCACGGCTAGGAACACGAGACACGGGTTTGATCAAGTTCGATCCCCACCAAAAGCCACCCCGTCTTTATTGCTTCTTGTCGGTGAGCATTCCCGTAATGAGAAAATCTACGTCAATGGAAAGCCCACACATTATGTAGCTTGGTTTCTTCACGACAGACTCGCAGCGCAAGACGGAAATCGAACCGTGGGAACATTTCTTGGAGATCTCAAGCCTAGGTACTGGTTGGATTCTACCAGTTTTCCTCCTGGGTCTGAATAAAACACAATTCAACTATTGAACTCACAACCCTGCTTCTTCCTTTCTCACATAGTGCTTAAATTCACACATTCCCAATAGCATTCAAGCCTCTGTGGATCAACGTGAGATCACTTCGAATTATTGAGTGTCGCACAGAATTTCTTGAGGATATGTGGGTTCAATTCTCACAGGAGGCATAATGCATCTGTTTCAATGCTTTTTTCCCTGTTTTCCTCTTTGGGCATTCGCATTCCGCCCTTTCATTCACTTGTGAAGCCTGAACTGCTACAGGAAAACTTTGAGAGAATAGGTTCGTTTCACTTTGGAGCAGACAAGCTGACCCAATGGGTTTTCTGCCCTTCACACTTCCCCCTGGACCATCCATACGCCTCTGCAGATCAAAGGAAGATCACCTCAGATATTATTATTTGATTTTCCTCGAGGTTTCTTGAGGATGTGGGTTCGAATCCCACCGGAGGCGTTCTCGGTTCTTTTGCAAGATGTTTTTCCTCTCTTTTGCTTTTTGGCATCTATTCCACCCTCTCGTTTGTTTTTGAAGCGCTGGCTGTTCGCTTGAAATATTCGGTGGAACTTGTGCACCCCATATCTCTGTTTGTTCAGGTCGATCTTAACTCACCCAAGCCAACGACGTGATGTGTCCCCGGAGCAGCGATATCATCACTTATAACCTCGGACTCCTTCTGCATACCCCACACTCCAACCGTGGTATTGGGGGCAAACACGAGTCGTGTGAATTGACCGAAGTTGGATCTATGGGAAGATATAATTCCTCAACGTAGGAAAATGGATAAATTGACGGAAGATTTATGTGAATCGCGGGAGTATTTTACTGCTCGGCAAAACACGGGGAAGATGTTGGGTAGAAGCGGAAAACCTATCCAAGATGAACCGAGTGAGAAACATGCGCACGGAAATGAATGCAGTACATACCAAATTCAACTGAGAATCAACATGAGGCCTTGGTTGCAGAGATCTTGTAGGCAGACGCTGAGCGCGTCTGCTTGGCTCCACATGGAGTCGACAACTCTTACTGACTGCAGGTGCGGGACAGCCGGTGAAGTCATATCGCTGGTAGAGAACCGTGATCGTATAGCAGCCTCGAAAATCGTCAGGTCGAAGTGGTGGTATACAGCCTGCCAATCCAGCTCTTCAAGTTGTGGGACCAGTCGGTCGGTGGGATCTGGGCCGAAGGCGAAGGCCTCTAGGAAGAAATCATCGATGCACTGGGGACAATATTTGAGAGTGAACTTTTTGAGCACCGGGGCGAGTTGAAGAACAGCAACTAGCTCATGGGAGGGGATGACACACCCCTCGAGCAAAAGTTCTGCGATATTGGGGGCCCGCGACTGGAACACGGCGAACGTCGATGCCGACCAGAGTACGGAGTCCTGGAATGCCAGGGACAACGTCTTCAGGACGGGCAGATGCAGTTGCGTGAAGAAGGCTCCGATGCCGCCGCCGGCCCCACGACACTCGACTTTGAGTGTTTCGAGACACGGAAGCATGCCAATGGCCTTGAGAGTCGCGAGATACTGTCTGCTAATTAATACCGCCGAAACGATGTTATTGCACCGCAAGAGAGCCGAGAGGCAAGTATGAGGGTTGGGATCTGTGATTTCGACATGGGCAAGTTGTGTCCAGGGCATTTGGAGCAGGGCATCATGGTCCGAATTTCTGGAAAATGTCACCCTAAGGCAGTGAAGACGCGGAAACAGAGTAAAAAGGGTTATCGGAGCCTAGGGAATCATGTTTTTGTAGGAAATGCGGAACGTTTCGAGCGCCGCGAATGTCCCGGGAGGAAGACGCAGATGATCCAAATCGAGGACGGATCGCGTATTGACATCGAGGTCCCTCCATCGCGAGGCCGTAGATATTATAGCCGGAAGAATGGGGGGGCCGGTTGGCCCAGTGAATGTATCACCGGTGGTGGCCAGGGAGACGGAGATAGGTAGTTTAGCTGAGCAGTCGAGCAGCATCTGCAGGCCATCAAGGTACTTCTTCTGCCTTCTATCTAGCTGCACATCGACCGGGCATAGAGCCCATAACGTCGGCGAGGTGATGATCGTCTGCCGCCACAGAGAACAGACGTGCGAAAGGTGCAGAAGTCTGAACAGGTCACCCGCGGTCGAAGCGCTGGTATGAGGTGACGATGAACCTTCAGCCACATTGGACTGAATTGCGAGTTCAAAGATTTTTGTTGTAAGCTCCGGTGGCAGTTTTCCAATGGGCATAGTCATAAACCAGAGACGCGCGAGCTTCTGGCGCTCTGACTCGCACTCAGCCGCCGCAGTCCTGCGATGTGAGGACCAATTGGCTTCCGTGGCGTCAATTTGAGCTCGGACCGCCTCCTTTCAGGAAAGGGAGTGGTGAATGTGTCGCCGATGGAGGTGGACTCGGATGGACCGTGGAGGCTGTCTCGGTAACCCAGCCGTTCCGGTGTGATCCGCGCTGTCAGTCGGAGTTGAAAATGAGGCGCAGAGATCACACCGGAACGTCTGGGGTAGTTGGTAGCGTGGGACCCCCCATCGCGTCACATTTGGCGGGCGGCTGACCTCGGCTAACACTCGAATGGCAGGCGGTGTGACTCGATGGGGGGTGTTGCTATGCGCATTGCCCCAGACGTTCTGGTGACAGTTCTGGACTCCATTTTCAAACTCCGACGGTCCGGAGGTCCGCGCGGTCCGCTGTCACCAGAACGTCTGGGTTAACGAGACAGCGTGGAGGTTGGCTCCGGGTTGGCAATGACAGGCACTGCCACTGATTGCGGAATCCGTACAACACCGCCACCGCAAATCTGAGCTCGATCTTCTTTCCTTCTATCCGACAACCGTCCTGATCGAATTCTGCCAATGAATTCTAGAGTTGGAATCCCATGCTGAGTCCTCGTCCGCACTTTCTTTGTAGCTCATGTGCCTTGGGGAAATTTACCACTCCGGCACCGAGCTGTTTCGCTTGGTGCGGATCCCTCCAAATCAAGCTGCACAAAGAGTAAGTAAGCACATTCACCGGAGAAGGATTAAAGCGCAGCCAAACTCGAAGAATGACGGAGAACTTGCTCAAAGGCGGAGGAGGAGGGGTTGTATTAAGCGCTGTTGAGGAGTTTTTTCACACACTTGAAGAGAAGCGCAGGCTGCTTCACTTTACCTCACTTGATTCTGGAAAGCCAATTTCAACTTGTGTTTTATCAAGGGACTGGCGTCAGAAGCCGAGATTCCACCTTGTGGTCCACTTGAAGGGACTAGTGTGCGAAGCGCGGAATTACGAATAAATAATTCCAACCTGTGTAGTCCATCAGGGGACCAGTGTACATGCGCGATGCGCGCAATCCAGATCGCGAATACATGATCCCAACTTGTAGTCCATCAACGGGTCAGTGTGCAGGGCGCGGAACAGAAGTAATATCTGTCGGTATGCATCCGCCTTTTGAACCGTGGGAAGAAATGCGGGAACTCCCGCCCCAGCCATCGATCTCGTCGAGATATTGATTGGATGTTTCTACAGTTTTTGGTACAATTGGGATAACAATTTAAACAACAAATAAAGTCCCATTCTCATTTGAACCTCGAGAAATCCACGATCACCAGTCGGATTTGTGTTGTGCATCCCTTCCGTTCGTCCCTGTCGGACTGAAGTCCTGGGTTCGTTCCAACGTTAACCCCAATTCACATGGGAGTGGAATGAGAACTCACCTCCATTGCGATCGGATCGACGTCTTTAGCGACATCCACAGAGCGAGAGATGTACACACCCCGACTGCTGTTGAGATTTACATTCGACACCGGTGGCGAGTTGACTGTCCCATCCGCCCAGAAGGAGTTTGTTGGGGGAGCAGACCCTGTCACGGAGAGTTCGCCACGGAGGATAGGCGCTCGCGCATTTAGTGTTGCCAGGAGCATGTTTGAATACCTAGATCCGGTTAGGCAAATTGAATCGACAGATACACTTGCTTACAGTTTTCCGAGAACGAGGAAGCTGTTCAAAATCGATGTGAGACTTGAGTTCTAGGGAATGAAGATACAACTTACAAGATGAAGTGGATGTTCCATTGGTGGCTGGTGAGCCTATGAAAGGATCAGTTAAGTACACCAGCGTGCGACAGTGGGCTTACCAAAGGGTGACTTCGACGATTGCACCTTTAAGAAGAATGAGGACCGAACTTGAACTGCTGGGTTGGACTCACCAAGGCTCGTAATGGCTCCGGTCTCCACACTGTACCTAATCAAGGTATTAATCATACCAAAAGTTCGTGGAACGGTGGAGCGTTGTTTTTGACGAGAAAACTGCGGATTATTTTAGCCGAAGGCAGAGCGAGCCAGAGGAAGGACGCACGATCCAAACGAGCGAAAATGTGATAAGCAAATCAGCAGCAGCTGTACTCGTCAACCAGACCTGCCAGCAAGCGAGTCAAACCTTGCTTTCTCAAATAAATGATGATGCTTCTCACGGTGATTTCTGGGGTAAGAGCGAATAATTTGTCGACACCGCGCCCTTCGACCGAGACCTGGCTATAGTAAGATCGCCGGGATATGAGACCAGTCAATGGACGTACGACTATGCCATAATAAAAGGCCACGGTGACCTGTGTGAGTACCACCTGATATTATTGAGGGAGGTTAAGCTCGCTATGCTACCCGTTGTGTTCAAGGACTGCGCACCAGACTGATAATTGCCGGAAGCCATGGCTGCTTTGTTAAGCTCCATATACGCCACGTGTAGAACATTTGAGCCATGCCCGCCACTTTTCGAAACCCCTCCTTCAGTTTCTCTCCAGAGGTTCGTTTGGTTGTACACTCACAAACACCATTCAGTGCCGGAAGCGGCTCCTATAAATGTACTGTCAATAAGTCCTTTTAGCTCTGACACTGTTCACGTACCCAGGACCAATCTATGATGACTGAATGGCACAGTGAGGACTCGCTGACCATGAACGGAAGAAGTAGAATCCGCACCAAGTGTATCGGTGTCGCCCCAACCTAGTCCCTTTAAGCATCGAATGCAAAAGGAAGGCGCAAGGACAAACCGAGTCCGTACTGATTCCATGCAGCTATGAATGGTCAGCAAAATGTCCGTGTTCCTTGACCATTCATGACCCACCGATGGTTATAAACAGCGTAAAGACTGTCTGTACGATAGATATTAGCCGGACGGTGCGGTATATTCATTGACCGGACGCACCTCTAAAATGAACATCCCCCAGACTGTACCGTATATTCAGATCCCGTTGAGAGTCGCAAGCAGATTGGACTGACCAACTGCCTTGATTCCGGCACGGTCTCGAGAGTAAGACTCGGAATACGTGTCTTGTTCAATCAATCCTTGAGTGTGTAATATCGTCAGAATTTACTCACAGACTTGGACAATCAGAATGCCGTATCTTCGACAGTCTTTTAGTCGCCTCTCCAATATTTGCAGGGAATCCTCACAAGCAATAGCTCCACATGTAACCAAGCACCAAGGGGCCTGTGCTGAGTGATTCCGTGATTAGACGAGGAAAGAGAGGATAGAAATTGTGGCTCACAGAAGGGCGACATCAACCCCAGGTATCACCACGCGAGGCATAATGGGAGTCCGGCTGGGAGAGTGGGCGAAACGGTGCACACAACTAGCTTGTTTTATGCCTTCCGTTAGTCCGTACGGCCGTGGAACAAAAGTTCATCAAGCCAATTGGAATCATCAGCAAGTTCCTAATTCCATCAGGTAAGTACTACGCGAGTTGATGGATTTCCCCGGAAACTTTACGAGAGTGGACACTAGCCAGATGGCGCTATCTTATAGTGTGGGTTAAATGAAAGAAATAGTCTGCCCTATCGCCGTACGCACCTGGACTATCCACGGAAACGCCAGATATTGTGCATTGAACTGGAAGAAGAAATATTGCAACTCAGCCATGTTGAGGATTCTTGGTCGTAAACGTCGTCAGCTAGAGTGTTTTAGGACGCGTCGCAAACCTCGACGTTGTCAATGTGATGGGACCTTCTGGACTGTCCGAGACCTGATTTTTGCCATCGCCTCTGCCGGTATCGACCTTCATCGACCCAAAAACGCTAGATGATCAACGTCGTACGGCTCACGGATCCTTTCTGGATCTTATCAACGTTGGCCGGTTAACCGTTAACGTAGATCTGGACTTTTGCTGCCGATGAAGGGGTAAGTGTCGTTCTTTCTATTCCCGCACCACACCAGATGTGGAAATCACCGACGTCGACAAATACTTGACTCTCCATGATGTGGTCGGGGTTGAAGGATGATCGACGTCCCGTAGCTGTTCTCCGCGGATCCTACGTATCGGCGGAAATAAAAGATTTAGCGAATACATTCAAACAAGCGTTGCTGATGGTCTTGAAGCGACTTGTTAGCGCTTAGCCACAAGTCCGACGGCTGTGTTATCCGTGTGAGCGACTTGGAACGAGCCCGAACATTCCGGCCCATCGAATTCAGCACAGGATATTAGCGAATCTAGGGGTAGTATAAGGCTTATTAAGACGGACGGACAGTCACTGACCGCGAACGCCGTTCGGTTTCCCATATTCGGTCCAGTGCAACGCGTGCTCCAAAACCCAACAGGAGGATCCAAAGAGGAGTAGAAAAATAATGCAAACTAGAGCACGGCAAAAGCCAGAATTCGAGGGTGTGAGGACGAGATCGATTTTCCACCATCAGTGCTGTCGATGTGCGTTGGAGGAGAGAGCACAACAGGTTGGCGGGAGGATGACGACAGAGTGTTAATTTAGAGAAGCGGCCTAGCGCGAAGAACCACGAGGCAAAGAAGAACACTGCATTCTTCCTTTGAATATAATCTGAAGCGTTCAAATTTCAAGAGGAATTGAAGCATTGCTGTACTTCGGGGGCCTGAGAGCTCGGGAGTCAATCGATGAAGTTCCACGGCAGCACCAGAGGGAGTAAAGGAGAGGGCGTTCGGAAGCCGCGATGCCGAAATGTGCCACGTGCGACTTGCTTAGTTTCCGCCGCGATCACCATTCCCGATCTGGTAATAATTCTCGGCACATCAAACTCGGCCTCACTCTGCCGTCGCATGCCGCCCATTGGTTTTTTACACTATACGAGAAGAGCCCGAACTCAGCTAACAATTCAGGTGAGTTTCAAGGCACATTAGAGCTGGGGGAATGCTGGGGGGAACACTGTTCCCCCAGACCCCCCTCCTTGGGCCTGACGGCTGTCCCTTCAATTCAATAAATGTGTTTTCACACTTTTTGCCACTGAATATGCGTTGAATTTAATGATTGAAGCACGGGGGAAACCGCCGTGGACCCCCGAACGCTCGCCGCTAGGCCCACTGCATGGTGCTTCCGCTCGCCGCGGGGGCCCACTGCGTGGGGCTCTTTCTTCATTCTAACGTGCTTGAATTCATGTTTTGCTGCTCAGTTAATTCAAGTGGTGATGGCACATCTAATTCAGCGATGGCTACAACTTAGTTGCAGCTTACTCTGGTGCCCATTGAACGAAAATAAAAGAAATGGGCGTGAACAGGATCGAACCGAAGTCAGGTGAATACGAACGAAATTCAAAGGGCGAAAGTCAAACCATGTAGCCATGGTACCGATATTGGCAGGGCATTCTAGGGGCCCTCGATGCAAGAGGTGAGCGAAAAGATTGGAAAATACACGAACCTCCTTTATGTAAATTTAAGCCTATCTGAGCTCGTTTTCGGTCATCCGAGCGGGTCTCAGGTCCAAATCGCTGAGTTTGAGTACAAAACATTATTTTCCCACGTTTTTCGGCATCGTTGTAGCACTCAAATCCTAATATTTTGCTTCCATTTTGCGGGTGACATCCCCCCATTTTCGGGGTCTGGCTATTTTCCTGGTGTCTCAAATTGCTTCCCCGTGGACCCTGCAGCTTAGAATTGCATTTTTGATTGAGGATCGATTTTCATCAAATTGATGGCGACTTTCGAGTTTCGGTCAAAAGGCTCCTGGGTAGCCCAAATTCCAACGAAAAAAAATGGTCTTTTTGCAGAAACCTATTTCGATCCAGTCTCGCGTGCAGCTGATGTGGTTCAGTTTCTCCCAGGCGGCAGGGTGCGAGCGAGTTGAAGGGTTTTGTTCCAAAAGGAGGTTTGTGTCGGCAATTTGATGATCGCTCACCTCTTGCCTCGATGTTGACCCGCACTCTTGACTTTCCGCCGCGATCACAATTCCCGATCTGGGAATAATTCTCGGCAGCACAGCATCAACATTATGTTCCGTGCATTCGGCCCGCGGCCAACGACACGCAGAAACAACACAAGCATACACCATCACCAAAAGTGGGAGTATCTGGTAAGAGTCGGCAGAATCAGACCGAGCATGTGATAGTTTACCACGGTTTCCGATTATCCGCAATCCGCTGTAAACACTTCACCAACCTGTTGAGGGTTTGGCCAATCGCTATAACCTCGATACGGGGTGTGCAAACCATCGCCAGCTAGGTGAGGGGTTTGCAAACCCTGGTGTTCCGCCTGCCTATTTTGGACTGGGAGGGCCGTCGGCTCGATGATTTTTGGCCATGTAGTACTCGCCGGCGGACAAGAACTGAAAGGATTATGTATTCACAACTCGTCATATCCCAAATCTGCCACCGTAGGCGCCCCTAAGGCTTCCTCCCCATCCTCCGGCCCCAGATCTGCTTCCTCCTCATCGTCCGGCTCCTCGTCCGACCACGGATCTCCTTCCTCATCGTCGTCATCACCCTCGTCGTCGCCTTGAGGAGCCACAGGTTCCTCCTCCTCGTCATCGTCTTCAAACCCCAGTTCCTCCTCCAGCAAAGCAGCCTCTTCTTCGGGAGTTGGCGGGTCGTCAGATGAATCACTGTCTTCGTCCGCGGCGTCCGTTGGATCCTCGTCCGGGTCGTCTGTGGCGTCCTCGGGGACGGCCACCTGGTAATGACCAACGCCGCCACCCAGATATCGCATGAACATGTCCCTGTCAACGAAGCTGATACAGATTTTAGTTTAATAAAGCGGAGACTCAGAAAGCAACGTACAAATTGACATAATGATATTTCCAGTCGTCGAACTCACCCTTGTGTCTGGCAAGGGACTGAGGAACCCGCTCACTCGGGCCGTGGGCAAAGGCTGGGACTAGATGACAGCCGCGAATGACTTCGTCAGGATTTATGAACCCGAACGCATCTGGGTCGGACTCCGGCACAAACTCGATTCGATGCAGGCGCCGTTTTCGGAAACCGCCCTTGAATGAGCGGTCAAGGCGGAAGTTCCGAACCCAGAGAAATGGGATGGGCACGGCGGTAGGTGACGCGCCGACGACGTTGTGAATAACGTCGACATGGAAAACACCGATAACACGAGCGTACGTGAAAGTATGGTCGGCATCGGCACTGTCCTCCGGCGCTAGCATCATAATATCTGCGTGGGTGCGAGGATTCATCGAGTCTTGACCGCGGCGCAGGTCGTATGAGGTATAGTTGATGCGGAGTACTTTGTGGCGGTAGAGGCGGTTGTTCACGATAAGCAGTTTGGCGCGTTCTTCTGGAGTATATTCGCGACCGTTGCCGGACCAAGTGGGATGTAGGACACGGCTAAGAAGATGCTCTCGCAATTTGGGGAGGAAGTCCTATAGCTTGCAGTGAGTGTTTGCTTTTACACATACTAACAAAACTTACGGCGACCGCGGGATCTCCAGCGTGGTCATTCAACCACATCGGAATGTTGCAGTGGAAGTTTCGCGACATAGAGATGTGGAAATGCACTTCTGGGGGAGTGTACGGCAGCGACTCGGATTCCACGAAGTCCACGGTCGGCAATATCTCTTTCGCGGGTGTCTGCGACCCTCGTTTTCGCTTCTGGCCGCTGGTCTCGGGAGCCGGTTCCTCGACGGTAGCAATGGGTGGGATGCGGGCGGCCTCATTCTTTTGCCGAGTAAGTTTTTGCAGAGCCGCCTCGCGCCGTTCTAGCTGGGTAATCTGGCCGACGGCGTCGTTCTTGTTGGTGCGCTGATAGAAGGCCTTCACTTCTTTATGCTCTTGCTCGCACTGGAAAAGGTCGATTTAGTTCAGTTCAACAAATGATTTGAATCTGCTCTCTTACGGGTTGGGTTGAGTACGAGTCGGTGGTACCAATTTCGCGAATCGTGGGGGCGTAGTCACCTAGCGCGTGGGTTTTGTACGTCTGCATATTGAATATCTTGACCTTGCTCTCGCCGCCGCCGCGTGGAACAGGTGGCGCGGTACCAGCCGCGGCGGCAGTGGCTGCCTTCTTGGCATTTCGACGACCGCGGGCTGCCTCCTCTCTCGGCAACTCCTTGGTCGGGAAAGCTGCGCAGGTCACATTGCGGAAGTACCGTAGCTGCCGTCCGAGGAGTGTTGTAATTTCGTCTAGGAGGTCCACTGTAGAATCTGTGTGCAGGCGCAATTTTGCGAGTGCATGCCAGTACGCGAGTATAAAAAGGAGGTCGAGGACGATTGTGTTGTCTTCGGCGTCGAGAAGGTCCTCAAACACTGGGAGGGCGCACTACAACAACAATTATGAGTTTACGCCCAACGTCAAGTGTCGAACTCACCTGCAACAGGTCCTCAAAATTTCGAGCGGCCAACTTCTTCATTGCAGAGGCGTTGTTGGTGAACCGCCGAATGGTGGCCTTTCCGAAGGTGGGAACCTGTCGGTATCTACGGAATATTTAATCTCAGGATGTAATAATATCAGTGAACACCTACCGATCGTTTAATGCTTGAACGGTATCACCACCGTAGCAGACCAAAATGCGAATGAGGTGAGTGAAAACCGCTTTCCAGACGCCCAGTTCTATCTCGTGCATCAAGTCCGGCACGAGCATCTTAAATATACTGGTGCCGAACGAGGTGAGGACTGAAAAAGCGTTCTAAAAAAGATTCAGTCACGATTCATGGCACATTCAACGAAAAAAAAAAGCACGTACCACCGTCGGAACAAGAGATTTCGCCGCCAGAAGACCTTCAACCTTGGTCGAGCGGATCACCTTGCCCAACCGATAAATCCAGTCTCTCGCCTTGCGGATGTAAAAACGGTATCCTTCGTCGTCGACCCGGGGCTTCGTCCGAACTTTCTTGTCTTGTACTGTACCGACTTGGTCCAGTTTGTCCTTCGTGACGAGGCAACGAGGACACGGGCATTGACCAAGATTGCGAATGGTAGCCAGCAGAACTCTGGTAAAAAAAACTCAGTGTGAGAATACGACGAAGATTGGGATACAACACACTTTTCCGGATAATCGGCAGAATAGGTAAAGACTCGAAAGTAAAAGCGTCGGGATATGCCGTCGGGACACTCGACGACAATGCCGTGCTTGCACGCCTCGATGAACTCGCCATCGAGCATGAGGCGCCAAATTTCGTGCATAAGTTCCCGCCGACAATGGGTCAAGACTTCAGCAGAAGGGGAATGGCCGGTGAGGTCTTTGAACCAGTCGAAAAAATTATCTGGCAGCTGTCAAGAGATTGCGATGAGCGGTAATTGACCTGAGATTGTTGGAACCGGCTTACCTTGGGCATGTATGCGACGTGATGGCAGGCGCCGGCGCGCGGTTTCCCCCGCACCCATTTCGACTGGTTTCCGAAGAATAAATACACAGGCCACAACGAAGCCGTGCCAAAATTCGCCAGGTGCGTGGAGTCGGACCAGAACATCAACGCCGCGACTACACGTTCCAAGGTGCAGTTGAGCTCGGCCGGAAGACGCTGAACTTTCTCGTGAACTCTGATGAAGGCGGGAGAAGAGTATAGCTCATCGTAGATGCGCTGCGGGGGATCATCACTCGAGCGCTGCCAGAATTGCTTGAAGGGGGTGTAGTGGAAAAATCGGGTACTGCGGTCCTGGAGAGCGCTCTTGATGGTTTGGGTTAAATTTCGGAAGTGCAGTCCCCGGACGGAGAATTTTGGCAGAGGGTCGGATGCCGCATGCTTCTCGCCATCTGGGACCGTGATCTCAACATCCACCTCCTTCCACCCGTCTTTGACACCGCTCGCGTTCCCCAGGGCGTCTGTGACCCCTCCGCCCAGAGTCCGGTCAAATTTGGCCGTTTCTGCCCTGAGGTTGAAACCAATCAAATCCTCCTTCTTGAAATCGTCAGAAACAATGAAATCTATCAGCCTCTGCACCTCCGCCATCGACTTCATGATGGATCCCGACCACATCCAATTCATGAACCCAAAAATAGTCGAGTTTTTGAACGGGTGAACAAAGCCCGGCGCCGCGACACCACCAGCAAGGGATAGGCGGGCGCCTGGAATGGGAGCAGAGGAGTTCGGCGCGGGTGCTGGAATGTTTGACTGGTCGGCGAGGGAGATGTTGCGGTCCGGATCGTGCGTAGGGACAGAGGGGTATTCACGATAGATGCCGAACGAATTCTTGACAGTCTTGACCGACTCCCAGACAAAAGGCGAGACGGCTGGCGGCGGCGTAGCATCATCGTCAGGTTCAGAGGGTTGCACGTCCTCGAATTCAGCGGGGGCGGGAGGAAGTTGTTGCAGCAGTTTCCATGTGAGCCGTTTAGCGCGCATACCCCGACCCGTTGCAGGTTCAGGTTCAGGTTCAGGTTCAGGTGGCGGCGTCGGCTCTCGCGCCACCGAATCGTCCGCAGGGGGCATATCAATGTCGAGGTCGGTCTGCGTAGTTGGTTAGACGTTTAGAGGCTGTTTTTTGAAACTGAAATATACCTCTAATTCATCCCGGTCAGTGTTCGTGAACGCAGATTCCGATGGCCCCTCGGAGGCATCTCCCGCAGGCGGCGACATCTGAAATAAATTGAGAGAGTTGATGCGAGGAGTGAAACGAAGAACATACAACGCGGGCCCGCTTTCGGCGGCCACCTCTCTCTGCGCGATAGTTGGCTGCGGCGACATCCAGAGCGGCGTTATGTGCATTGTAGTGTGTACAGGAATCCTGGTGAACCGCAAGTGCTCGGTTGGAATCAAATTCTCTATCGCATGGCGCCGGGCAGGAAAATAACATGAGAATAAGCAGCAGCAGTAAAAGAGGCCTCATGCTGCGGGAGAAGGCAGAGAGATAGAGAGAGGGGGTGGGTTTTATATAATGATTTGCGATAGGGGTACATGATCGAATTAGCACAGGATTTCAATCCTCTGACTCGTCCTCTGCCGCACGATCGGAAATATAACGCAAATCGGCGGGTTCCAAGTCAAAAGGAGTGGAGTGGAACTAAGGAAAGAAAATGAGAAAGGTTGGCGCGACAGGAATTGTATATCACTTACTTTTTCCGCCCACTCGACCAACTGATTGGACTGCGCGAGAGGTTATTTAATATGCCTGGTTTGCGAGAGCAAAACTCACGATGCCTAGATTCTCACGAAGATGAGCCAGGAGGACGACTCTGCCGACCGCAAAATCGTACGAAACCGGCCGCAGAGCATATCCATGGTTGCGAGAATACTTTACCCAGAAGGGCTCGTTATGTGGCAATTGGTCACCCGTGTCCGCCCACGTTCTAAACACTGCTCGAGGACTGATACTTCCAGCTTGCTCTGGGTTGACTACACCTCCGAGCGAGAACTGGATGTACTGGATGAACAATTTTTGGGTCTAAAAAAACACGCTTGAATTGATAACCGTCGAGCGAACAGAATATCAACACAACAAACCTGGCAATATTCGGAAGAAATCTCCTCCATGGCGGAGGTGAGAGGAAGGCCAAGAGTAAAATTGGAAAACCTGATCAGACCGGGTGGTGAGACGGGACGGATAGGGGCAGGAGGAGAATCATCGGAGCCAACGACGGTGCTGCTAGTAGGTGTGACCGGACTTTCTCTCACTGGCAAGACAATATCTGTCGGCTGAGAAAACATTAGCTGTATGTCGGGAGGCAAAGATTAAATACTGACCAGTACACGAGTATTCCGGAGACGACTCGGTAATGGACTGGCCGGAGGAGTGTACTCCCCGAGCGGCTCCATCGTGTGAGCCTGAGGAATCATTATTAACCCGCACAAAAGAAAAATGCACACAGCATACATAAATAGGCCGAATGGCCTCGTCTTCATGCATCCAATCTTGTGCAAAGAGGGCACGGCGTAGGGGTGGAACGAGTCCCGCGGGAGCCACTGGGAGTGAGCCGGGTGCCTGCGTGGACTTCATTAGTTTGCTAAAGCCCACAGGACCGTAAATCCATACATAAAATATGCGAAGACCGTCGTCGTCGTCGTCTGGGTCGAGCGGAACGGAGTGGGCCATCTGGTCAAAGTGGTTGGTGCCAAGGACGTGTCGGAAGTGATTGCAAATTTAGCTTTGCATTGCATCGTCGAAATCAATTCCTGAAACCTCACCTTGCCCAATTACCACGATGGCGGCAAACCCAGTAACAGCAGCGCAGGGTAATAGGCGTGGATATATAACCACAAAATCGATTAGGTGAGCCAGAAAAAAAAAATTAGCTTTTCGGCACTGAGATTGGTCACAAAGTCCCGCCGATATCGCGCGCGCTGCCAGCCTAGCACAGCGGTCAATTCAGCCCGAGACAGACGGCGAAGAATTGAGAGAGCCGGTGGATAATTCAGGGACACAGAGGCCGCAAGACTCGGAGAAAGAGGCTGGGAGCGAAAGTGAGAACAAGGAAAACATCGAATAATGGACCGTTTGGCTTCGTTAAAATTCGCAGAGGCTTGTCTTGGGGATCGATGGCTGTCTAAACTTTAATGTGAGGGCAGGGAGTAGTGGATTCGTTGGGGACAGTGCGCCGCGATCGCTGATACGGAAAATCAATTGAGCGGGAATGATGCGCGCGACCGTATTGCGCACATCGCGCACATGTGACTGGAAAATGCATCAGTTGAATGTTTGATCCCAGGTTATAAACCTCAGCCGTCGCAATCACAGCCCCACCTTGCTTTCCCCCACCATCATGGCCGACGCACCCTCTTCTCCCTCCTCTCCCGCCCCGGGCCAGCCCGGTTCAGACAATAGCCCATCTACAACGCCTCCCACAGTCGAGGAGCTGCAGCAGGCTGCTCGCGCGCGGGTAAATGCCAACCTACTGGCCGTATCGACCAAAGAAGCGAAAGTGCGTTAACGTCCTGCCCACGTCATACTATTATCGATTGTTTGGCATTGGCAGGGCTTCTGATCCAGACGACGACGAAGAGACCACTTACAAGTGGTATGGTCGTAACCTCGCGCGATCCTGCGGGATATTCACGCGTATTCATACCATCGTCGAGTATGGCGTGAAGCTGGAGCTGTCGGACACTGAGGGCCGAACACCCACCGCTGAGTAAAAGTACCATCACTTTCCTTCGACTCGTTTCGCTGACTGTTGTATAGGCAGAAACGGCTCGAGGCGAGCTGGGAAATCATCAAGAATACAATCCCTGGTTTCGCCGACGATATGATTGACCTTGGAGGCGACGTGAGGCTCCGGAAAGCCGCGTGTAGTGCCGTACGTGATCTGCTGCTGTGCGAGCCTTTGCTGATATTTTCCAGGTCCAGCGCGGCGTTAAAGGCGGTCGCGGGGATGACTGCGGCGGCCTCAAGGGTAAGGTCATCGAGTACCTTCTACCTCCGCCGCCGCCCGGGAGTAAGGAGCCTCCAGCTGCCCTCACTCCGCCAATCCCCAAGTGCGGCGTCAAGGCACCGCGGGGTATGAACCACGCGGTCACCGCCGCCGCGCTTCGCCCCCTCAAATATCCCGATGCCCCCGAGTATGTCCGCCTGCCGTTGACTCTTCATTTGAGACATTGATAACACACAGGACTTACATTGCGATCATCAACAACGACGAGAAGTTTCCCGTCCTCAGCTCTCTCCTGCCGGCCTTCATGTACCCCGCCGGCCACGCGTACAACGAGGATGATCTCGACGACGGCCTCTGTGACAACCACATCATGCGTGCTGTGAGTTCTTTCCTTCCTTTTCTTCTTGTCTCACCGTATTGCCTTTCTGCAGGTTGCGAAACATGTCTATCAGGGCCCGAGCTCCGCACAAGAAAAGCCCGGGTTTAGCAGGGGGAAGGCAGGTAACGCTGCCCTCAACGGCGTCACCGCCCTCACCGCGCGCGACATCGCCTACGTCGCCTGTCAAGTATGTCATTTTATCATTGGCGTATTTCGGATCTGACTTTCGCGGTTTTTCAGACACGCTTTGCCATCTCATCGGAGGAAGGCTGGACAGGCACTGACGGCGACTTTTCGTACGAGGAATTCTACTGGAAGATCGTCGGGCTTTTGGATGGGGAGGATGGCAAGGTCATTGTGGACCGCTTCACGTAGTGAGCTTTATCCCCATCGTGCTTCTTGATCCATGACTGAATGCCTCTTGCTAGCGACGTCTTCGGCAGCGCCACCGCCCAGAATTCTGCCGCTGCCACCACCGACACCCCGGCCGATGAATTCGAGATCCTGCAGCGCCAGCGAGCAGCCAAGCGTCAACGGGCTGAGGCCGCGGCTGCAGCTGCCGCCTAGTAGAATACATATGATACAGATTCAAATATTATTGATTTTTTTGCTGCATTTACGGCGTGTTTCCTGAAATGAATTTGAGGATCCCCAGAACTGATAGCGAACTAAATACTGGGCTGTTTTGCGCAACCTTTGCTGGGAGGGAGGTCGCTTGTAAAGGTGGATTGGGTTTACCAACGTTGGTAAACCCGTATCAGGTTGATAGCGGTCACAAACCCTCGCCAAGATTATAGTGTTTGTGAAAAACGTAGGTTGTTTGCAATGGTAGTTGAGACTTCCCCAAGGTTATTGGGGTTTATAGTGATTTTAGCGAATTATGGGGTATGTATACCTCTGCATACTTCTCCCGCTTTTGGTGATGACCGTCGCTCTTGTCCCGTTCCACTACCACCCGCGAGCAAATGAGTTCCCGCCGTGTCTCTTCTGCCTCGCTCTTGGCCCCAAACATCCCGCCCATACCGGACGTCGACTCGCGCTCCTTCGTCTGCCCCAAGCCCTTTTGTGCACGAGTTTTGAAGCTGAAGTTGGAGACAAATGGCCGAAACGAGGGGTGTTTCCTTTTGAACGTGCGTGGACCTGTCTCCTGTCCGGAGAATCCCCTCTAACATGTCCCTGCAGTGCTACAATCATCACCAAGATAACAAGCCCTGGATCTACCACTTTCCCAAGGGTGTCCGACCTGGGTCTCTCGTCCCTCACTCCATCGTCGACTTGCGTGCCACACCGTCCGTCTCTGCTCCACTCAAGGCCGTCGTGCAATGCTCCAATTCCAGCTGTGTCAACACCCGTGTCTCTCGACTATGCGCCAACGGCATGTGCAAATCACACTGCGACCTCCGCGGTGGCTGCCCCATCCACGTACACGTACCTGCGGCTGCCCCTCTGCTTCTCCCTCGCGGTGTGTCACCAATGACTGTGTGGGCCTGTACCGCCGCCGAATACAGCAACACCATCCCCAAGTCTGTCGAAAAGACTCGGCGTGAAGCTGCCCAGCGCGATGCAGAAGAAAAATCATTCATGGATGCACTATCCTCTCCAGGTCTATCCCAGGAAGAAGAAGATTACCAAACCGTGGTCCTGAACTCTCTGTCTTCCCCGTCATCACCCGCCGCTTCGACACCCATCAGTCCACGTCAATTGCGCAAGACCTCCCTTACGGTCGTCGAGTGGCTGCAGGACGGCGGTGGTGAAATGCATCCAAGGCCTCATGACGTGGCCGTACTGGACCCGCAGCGGCGACCTCGCATATCAATGCTATTCGGCTGACTTCAGCACCTGGATGGACGTCCGTGCCAACCACGCGCACGACGTCTCATGCGGCATCATTCTTGTACGCTCCATCGGTGTCATCGGCTCCGACGAGGCCCTCTATATCGCACGTCTCGTCTCCGCGCGGGACCCGCCGCTTCTATTGGCCCCAGCCTACCCAAAGCACAAGCAGCTGAAACGGCCTCGTCCCTCTTCGTCTGCCATCATCGACATTCCGTCTTCCGACGACGACACTGTCTTCAAGCCCCTCCAACGCACGAGAGAACGCGCGATCAAGAAAGAAGGTGTTACACCTCCACGCAAGCGCGCTCGCGTAGTGTCTTTCCCGGAGCGTCCATTCTCCATCTCTCGTGCAGTGTCTTCCCCAGACCCTCCTTTCTATATATCTCGCTCGGAAACTTCTGCGCCCCCGTCTCCCGGGTCATCTTCTCTGTTCCCTGTATGTCTCTAGCCTGTGTAGAATTATCCGTAGAATCTTATCTCAAGTAGTATCTCATATGTAGAACCTTCCGTAGAATTTTATTTCAATCTGTGAATCATTTGCGCGACCGACATTGAGTGGAATGTATTGGGATGAGGACGACGTCACAAAGAGTGACACTTCCTTTCTTGGTCTTGTTCGTCAACCTCGCCCTGGCGTCGAACGCCCCCGCCCGCTCCAAAATTCATTGAATATGGCTGATTCTTTTGGCCGATTTTGCCTAGACCGTGCCCCGCAAGACTCTCCCCTGACCACGGTCCCAAACTGTTCCCAGACTTCCGTATTTCGCGCGTACGACGACCCGGCACCACCAAAACACGCTCAAGGATCTTTTCCATATGACCTGGTCTCTGGAAAATACAACATGCGTTGGGACTCATTCGAGGATTTTGAAGAGTGGTTCCAAGAAGAACAAAATTCCCGCGTCATCCAATTCCGCCCCGTCAAGACATACTCTAATGCTCCTGTATTCGACCGTCAACTTCGATACACTTGTTCCAGAGGGGGAACCGGTGGGCAGAAATCTTACACAAAGCTTCATCCAGAATGGCGTCGAAAGTGCGAAACTCGGTGAACTGGCTGTGATTGCACCCTCAATATCAAGCAATACCCTGGGATTGCTACGGTTCTGGGAAACTACAAGGACAAGCATAACCACGAACTTGGAAATGCGAACCTACGCTTCATCTCGATTTCGAAGGAGACGCGGGAGTATATCGCTGGCCTTCTGCGCATGAAGGTCTCGCCAGATCACATTGTACGTTGCGCATAATCCTTCGTTTTACAGCTGCTAAGATATTTTCAGCTCCACCTGCTTCACCGCAGTGTATACGACAACGACGATTTATTTGAATCTGACCTCGATGACAGTAATGTCGCAAGCAGAGCCGAGTTTATTCAATTGGGCAACATCAGACGAATTGAGAAGGAGATCGAGGCCGAGAGTGTTCGCTTACACCCGGATGATGGGCTCTCGACACTTCAGTGGGTGAATAACATGCGCGCAAAGGGCTCCCTTCTGGGCTTCAAGTCGAAGACGGATCCACCACCTGCCGGATCCGGTCTCGATCCTGGTGTCTTCACGCTAATGATCCAAACCAAATGGCAGCAAAACAAGTTCCAGAAGCACGGCAACGAGCTGATGTGCATCGACGCGACCCATAATACCACCATGTACGAAAACCTCAATCTGACGACACTGGTAGTGCGGGATAAGTGGGCGCATGGTACGTTGTTCCTCATTGTTCATCGAGTCTCCTACTGACAGAACCACTCTAGGTCTTCCTGTCGCCTTCATGCTCGCCTCAAGTAGAACCCAGACTACAATTGCATATTTCCTTCGCCTAGTCCGCGCACGGAACCCGGCTACGATTCCTCGCAACATCATGTCCGACTTCGACTGGGCACAGATAAATGCCATCCTTCAGGTGTACTGGGAGGCCTTCATCTTGTTTCTTTTGTGCTGGTGGCACGTCCTCCATGCTTGGCAAAAGCACCTTCGCATCGACGACCATCCGGATCTGTGGGACTTGTTGAAGAAATGGATCAGGATGTCAGACCCTGCCGAGTTTAACGCGACATGGATCAAGGTACAGCAAATTGGGCCCCCAGAGTTTGACAAGTACCTCGCTACCACTTGGATGTCCAAACGCATTGTCAAGATGTGGTCTGCGGTATATCGGAGGGACCGGACAATTTTCCAAGCTTGTGATACCAATATGCTTATTGAAGCGTACGTATCGGCTCTTCGATGCCAACTCGCGACTGAATGTTTTCAGATGGCATCATGTTCTGAAGGGAAAATTCTTGCACGGGAAGAGGAATTGTCGCTTGGACCATCTTATTAGCACGCTGTTAGCTGATGTGCTTCCGTATTATGCTCTCAAACAACGCCGCCAGGCCCTAGATCGAGGTCAAGAAACGGATTAATATCACTCAGCGTAGCAAAGTGTATGTCAAGGAGGACATCACGGTGCGCCAATGTTCCCTCTTTCGCTTCGTATTTTTTTTTTTTAACTAGCATCTCGGCGGCAGCAAGTATCTGGTACCGTCCAAGTCGGACCCATCAAGAGCATACAAGGTCGATCTCGAGACTTATACCTGCAACTGTCTGGACTACCCGCTCATCTTTTACTGCAAACATCTCTGCGGGGTGCAGGAACACTTTGGCGGTGACGGCGACTTGGATAACATTCCCCACAACAGCCCCAGTGTCCCGAGCTTATCACTACTGCAAGACGAGCCTTCCCTCATCAACTCTGTTGCCATCGCCATTCCGAATCCCAACCAGACCATCGGAGTTCCACCCAACGCGAAGACCGTTATGACCATGGTGGCGGAGAAGATGGAGTGTCTTGCCGCTCGTCTGCGTAAACCTCGCAAGAACTTGGCGACCCCGTCTTTGGCCGAACTCGAGGCGGCGGTGGATTCCATGCTGCGTGTTACAGACGACAGCTCGGTACTTCCCGTGGCTAAGCATCTTGCACCGGTCGTCAAGCCCATGACTGCGAGGGAAGCAATGATGCCCGGGGTCAAAACGAAGTGTGCGCGTGTCGGAGATCCTGCCTATGGCGGTGGCGCGAGCAGCGGGAGCTTAGTGAAGAAAGCCAACGCGAAGAAAGCCAAGGTGTCACCTCCACTTCCGACAGTCCCTGCAACAATACCTTCTGTCCCAAGCCCACAACACCCACCTACACCCGGACTGGTATATCCACAGTACCATGCCTACTACCCACCTACGCCCACAGCCTACTCCTCCTACATAACAACAGGTCCTTCTCAGCCCCCCACGATAAATTACCCAACAATGCCCGTTTACTACTACCATTACCCTTAACCAGCCGTTGTCTTACAATGCATGTTTCTCTGTTTTGCGCACTTCACGGATCGAGGACTTGTGAATGACATTGAGCAGATAAATGATTATGTCAACTATATGACGTTCTGGCGGCATGGAACGGCAAAGTTCACGGAACATAATGCTGATGCTGTGCTGCCGAAAATTATTCCCAGATCGGGAATTGCGATCGCGGCGGAAACTAAGCAAGTGTTGACCCGACGACTATGCCGGCGGATCAGCAAACGATGCTGTGCTGCCGAAAGTTGGCCGAAAATTATTACCAGATCGGGAATTGTGATCGCGGCGGAAAGTTAGGAGTGGCACGTGCTTAGGTGATCGCTGTCGCGGGAGACCCATATTCCCACGGTTCAACAAGAGAAATCCATCACAGTTAATCGTACCTGTGATTTTCGGGCAGTTCTCCTGTACCTGAGCATTCTTCGGTAATGGCCCTGCCGGGCGGAGCCTGGATACGTACCTCCATGTTTCAAAGTGAAAGAATGAAATTAACTGCTTAACAGATTAAGAGTCGCACTAGAGGACTCCTGAAATCTGTAAAAATCGGTTTTTTAGCTCCCAGATTTTTCTTGGAAACAAAAAACACTGGTTTAGGACTGCTCTATTCAAACGACTTTGAGAACGACTAATCTAGAGGTGCGCTTCAAACAAGTTTGCACCACAAAAACAATCCTTCCTTCATCTATCTGCAACGATCCGTGTTCCATTGTTTCTTGCAAGCCCCATGAATAGACAATGGACCCTCTTGATAGAATCACAGCACTTGGACGAGCTCGACTACGAACCCATGGTTTCCCGGCGAAACTATAGGCGGTGGTGTATGTCCCAGACTTAGGTAGCGTAACATGTACGAGTCCCCCGAAACGCGATAGATTGAATTTAGCAGCTGCATGTGAGATGCTGACAAGAGCCAGGGTCTGCCATGTACGAGAAGGGTGATCGCCTTAGCAGAATAAGTCGGGTTGCAGTTGGGACCAACAACGCACAAAACCCAAATGAGGAGCGGTCCAAATGGAGTACGGTCACCACAGAAACCAGAACGTGTGAACTCACGAGCACCGGTTACATAAAGAGCCAGAAGTGAACATCATACCTACAGGCCTCAACAGCAAGCCTGTCGAACACCCCCGATTGTTTAAAAAAGACGAAGTACGGCCTGACACATTTCAGTTGCTTTCTGCACACTAACACGAGCAATGAACCACCACCTAGGACAAAGCAGAACGACAGATCTAGCGAAGGTCCGTCGTCAACGCATGATCAGCGCCAGCGACGGCGACCTCGGGCAATCTCGTAGAAAAATGTAAAGCCGGGGAGAGCTGAGGTCAACGACTTTCAGTGAATGCGCCCGAGCCTTGAAAGGAGATCAATGTCTGTGGCGCGCTGCACGCCGCCTACGAAATGGCAAATTCCGTGCCAGTAATGTGCGATGGAAGCGAAAACACGGCCCACAATGAGAGGACTGCCATCAGTTAAGAGACGACAGTGCAGCGACTGAAACCAGACACGCGCCATCAAAACAACCGCAAATTGTGGCTGTACAGTCAAAACGACGAACGCTCGACGCGTGACCCAAAAATTGCCAAAAGAGGGGAAAATTTCCTTTTTGAGCACGCAGTTGCACAGTACTAAAACCCAGATACTTACGTATCCAGGCATTTCTGTTTACTCTTCCCCATGATGTAGATGTGAGATGGCCCCAAGAGAACAAATCCGCGCAAACTATCCAGCTAAGTTCAACTATCGTCGGCGCGGCGACTAGGGCCGCTGTGCGCACATTCTCCCTTATTCCGAAAACTTCCGCACTAGTTGAAAAGCCTACGAGGATGAATGGTATAAAGAACGTGAGATTCAAAAGAAAGTGAGTAGGTTGCACAAGGCAAATACAGATAATATATAATATGATACCGACGTGAGCCCAAAGAGATAGACCGCTACTGTCTAGGTGGTTTGATGTTCAACTCCTTTGCGATTATCTCGAAGGCGTTTGAAGCAATAGCGACAGCCGTAGAGTACGTGTTCTGAAACGTGGATCGTCAGGAAATATGGATAGCGAGTGAGAACAGACCTACAGCATTGACAATCTCGGGGCCGATTGAAACATCTGTAGAGGTTCGAAAAGTAATCAAACGAGTCTGATTTATAAAGAAACACACTCACCCGCAATCTTCAATTTCTTGACGCCGTATACGTTCAAAGAGGAATCAACAACTCCGCCTTGCGCCAGAGGTTTCATTGGTGCCGTTCCGAACTACAAGATTCGTCAGAAGAACGCATAAATCTGTTGTATTCGGGAGACATACGGAATGCCACGAAGTGCCGACTGAAGAGAGAGCCGCCAAGGTCAATATTCCATTTTCAAACACAAAGTTGAGTGCGTACCGAAACTGCGGATATAAGTATCGATGGCTGCGTCGTCAGCCGCCGAATAGACAATATTCGGGGCATTTAACGGAACAGGCGCCGTCTCTTTCAAAACCGCAGCGCTATTTACCGCGAATTGAGGGTGGGCTGGCACCAACGCGCCTCGGAAAGCACCCATTCTCCGCAGGATTTCCCGGCTCTTCTTGTAGCCCCAGCGTAAGGCAGCAACGTCAGATTGGCTAGTAAAAAGGTATGGGCTATCTGTTGTTTTCTGAAAGCATGGTGGGGACATACGCGGTGAGGAATCCGGAATTGTAGTTGGGCGGGGCGTATACATCGGTGGCAGAAGAGATATGAATACTCCCACTGGACTCGGGATATCCCTGAACCGAGTTATAAACAGTTGCTAAGATCGGATGAAACTACCAACCAGGAAAACTCCAGCGCTCATATAATTGGTTGCAGGCAATCCGGTCTGGTCGGCCGGGAGGCTAAAATCATCAGGCAAGCGTCTCCGAAGGGCCACAGACCATACCCAGCTAAAGCACTGATCCAAAAGACGGGCTTGTCGGTCTTGTTCGCGTAGAAGGATTTCCACCGAGCAGCAAATTCAGGGCCGATTTCCGCGAGCTCTGCGGTCGTGGGACGCATTTTGATTGCGGCGTCAACCCCGCTAAATAAATATCAGTATGCATCTCAGACTTGGGGTCGACAAGCCTACTGACTTGGATGCAACAATGCCGGTGCGGTTGTGGTCCCATTGTGCCAGTCCCTCTATAATGAGATGAGATCATTCATCGATGCACGAAATAGCTACGAACGTGTCCAGGTTGCAGGATCGCCTCGGAAGATAGGGTCGAACGTAGTTGTAGCTGGATCTGCAAGGTACGGGCTGACAAGGAAAACATGATCTGGAGCTCGAACCACATCAGAAAGGAGCCCTTCACGCAATGAATAAACACGCCTTTATAGGTGGCCCCAACTCCGGGTAAATTGACAAGCTGCTTCACACCAACTGACTTGAGAATGGAAGCGGCCCCAATGCCAGACCGTTCAAGGATCTGAGGTGTGCCCATCGCTCCTGCGGAGAGAACAACAAGCTTTGTGGCAGTGACCTGTTTGGGAGTGGGATCGTAGTCGGGGAATACGTGCTTGTCGTAAACAAATTCGACACCAGTTGCGGTGAGTGTTTTACTACACTCAAGTCAGCTTTTGAACGAACAACGAACACGGACAAGTAGCGCACTCGAATAGGACACGAGTAACTCGAGATCCTGGAGAAATGACGAGGTTCTTATTCGTTTGCTGCGGATATAGGTAGTGGTGCTATACGAGAGCGATCAGATCAGAAAGCACAAAAAAATGTCTTCTTCATACAGGTGCGTCAGACCGTGTTCCCTGCCCGGATATCCATCTACAAATTTGGGTCAGTATGATTTGTAGGCGGGGATTTTTGCTCCGGGAGTCCCTACTTTGGCATCCTCTGGTTGAAACCGATCAGTTGAATCAATTCGCATTCAAGAGGGTTGGAAAAATACACACGTAAAACACGTTTATACTCTTGTTGGTAAAATCATTGCCGTCAGCCGCGAGTGGTCTGTTCTTCTCGTATTTAGGGCCAACATCGAGGAATTGCTGAGCAATTTCAAGAATTCCATTGCCGCCGTACGACACATGAAGAGGCCCACTAGCACCGTGGGTGGCTGCTTTGGTATTTACTTCGTATGTTTCCGCCTTGAGGGAGTCAGCATGGGTACTATCAAGGTTAACAGGCGCCCTTTGCTTACGCACCTTCTGGAGGAGTGGAATGAGAACCTTGGAACCCCATCCTGGGTTGCTGTATTCAACCTCCCAGTCGTCGTAGTCCGAAGCAGAGGCCCTGTTATACAACATGAAATTGACGGAAGATCCTGTACCAGATTCTAGGGCAAATTGAGGAGAATTGGCACAAAAGGCACACCTCCACCGATACATTTTCCAACAGGAATTACAATGTTTCTCCCTCCGACGGCGTCACTTGGGTTTGAGATAACAAATTGCTCCGTCGTGCTGTACGGCGACAGGTGGCTGAAATATCTTGCGGGTTGAATGTGCTCAAACTTTTCTTTGGTGGTCGTGAATCAGGGTTGAAAGTGACGGGGAAAGGTTGTGGTACCTAGAGTAGTCGGACCGCCTTCGAGGACAAGAATCTTCAGGTTAGGCGCTGCGGCAGAAAGGCTCCCAGCAATGATACTGGCCGAAGTACCTCCGCCCACGAAAATTACGTCGGCAGAAGAACCGACCGCAACTTGCGGAGTGAGAAAGGCAGCGGCGCTGTTGATTACGCCCGAGACGAGCAGTAAGGTTTGTAACGTAGAAAACATAATAGGCGGACGTTATTCCCGCGAACGCTCGCTGGTTTTAAAGAACCACACCGTTTGCTGCCGACCTGTTGCCCAGCCTGAGTGTTGTCTTTGTGACAGCTGCTTGGCCTTGGATTGAGCACCTTTCAACGCCCGACCGTTACACGTTGGTTAGACGTTCTCTCACGGCGAATGCGGAAGGGGAAAGATGAGAACAGATGAGAACCCATATAACTCAGCCTCAGGCCCGATGATATAAGAGCATCTCTGCTGATGATCAAGTTTAACCACTCTCGAAGGGGAAAGAGAAGCACCATGTAGGAACTGAGATTGATGATCAAGTTGAACGTCCGCGGCCAATTTGTGAGAACAGTTTTTCTTAGGATCTCCAGGACAAGGGTGCTGAGAATCGAAGGCACATCAGCATTTACAGTAGCACGAACTTCCCCGTAAGAGAAAAAGTGGCGGAAATTTTGGCCATGTATGGGCCAAGGCGAGTTTGGTTTGTATCCGCCGTGACATCAAGAAATGCCCTTCCGGTGCCACCAAGGTGCCACGCGATGTGGGAGACAAATATACGCTCGATGGACAGCTGAGCGAGGACATGCCATGCGACCCCATGGCTTCTTGTCTTGACTCTCCCACCTCCAAGACTTTTCCCAGGATGGCTCAGCGGGGATTTTGTGTTCAAGCCTCATTTCCACTTTACGGACCCTGGCAAATACGATAATGGGAATGTAACACCTTGTTATATTACATCTAGGTTAGTAAGGTGTCGGCCCCAAAAGACACAAGTGAATCTCAAAGCGAGTGTAGTGTGGTCAATGCATTACATGCCAAGGGACGCCAGGAACATAACATATCAAATCGCCGTCAGCCTCAGTGGACAGTGGAAGAGTGATGAGCAGTGTCATCGAAGGTCGAGTCGCAGCTGAGTCGCAGGCTACAAGGAGTAAAAAATTGTTTTGTCCGAGTCGTGCCACAGCTCCCAGCCGGGCTCCGGAACCTTCTCGCGTCAGACCGTACCATAAAAGTATTCAGTCAGCAAAAATATAGCATGTATAGCCTGCAAAATAAATTTTGAGGACCTGAATCAAACCTGAATGAAATTATTTGAAGCGCTGACAATCACTGCGTTCCAGGGGGTCCTAGGCTGAGTCAGTAAAGGTGAATGTAGGTGTACGTAGGTCAGCGTAGTCGGCTACAATAGGTCAGTGTAGGTCACCTACGTCCACCTTGACGGCGATCAGTAAAGGCGGATGTAGCTCGGCGTAGGTGTACGTAACTCACCTGAGCTGGGTATATTTAGATCAGTGTAGGTCGGCGTAGGCGATCTGTATCACCTACGTCCACCTCCATTCACCTCAGGCGGGAACTACAGTGGCCCGCCATTTGTTGTCAATACTAGTACTGGACTGTTGTTGGAGGTGATAATTGGATATTTTGGTCTCAGTATAGGTCACTACATGGACCTACATTCACCTACATTCACCTTAGCTGACCTTGACTGACCTACATTGACCTACATTGACCTACATTGACCTACACAGATTGTATGTAGGTGGGTCTCACTGTAGGTCCATGTAGGCCCCTAGACTCAGGCTGAGTCTAGGAGGCCCTGGAACGCAGTGAATCCGTGGGAATAATCATGATGTCCGAAGATTGTCCCACGGTTGGATTTGAGAATAATTTTTTGAAATTCGTGTCGGACCAGATGCCCAGCGTAGACACATGCAAACCATTTCTAATCCTCTCCGAAGTATAGGTAGAATTTAGACTACGAAGAGTTGTGTGGACACCGTATAATTACGAGAAACAATGTAAGTATACATATGGTCAAACTGCCATTCCGCACATAAGTGTTCCGTTGCTTCGCCTGGTGTTCCGGTGGCGCCACGGAACTTTCCTGCAGACGGAATCATGTGCAATCAAAGGAAGAAGGGAAACGTTTGGAGATCTCCCTCTCAGCGCTTCTTCTGGAGGAAAGGACACCGAATGATGGAGATCCAGTTCTCTTATCTTTGCGCGCCCTCAACTGTCACATCCAACGGAATGCGTAGGCGTGTATAGCACTAGCCACTACGTACTTGTCCACTAGTCTTACATAAACAAATAAAGAACCCCAATAAATAACGTGTAAATAATCCGTCCATAGACAGCATAAATCGGATGGCAGGGTCTACACTAGGTGAGTGTGTATGCCTTGTCTGAAAGCTTTCCACTGTCGAAGTCCTGCAATTTTTGTTAACGGCGATCCTACCAAGTCCTGTCGGCACTGACATTCATTACAATCGCGTCCCCCGGGCCGTCGCCGGCAACGTTGGTCGTGCGTGAGATGTGCACGCCACCAACGCGAGAGTTGAGACCGACATTGGCGATCTGGGGCCTACTGTTCTCCGCCCAGTACGAGTTCGACGGGCCATTCGAGGACCCACCACCCCCGTTTTCGTTGCGGAACATTGGAGCACGGGCGTTGAGTGTCGCCATGAGCATGTTGGAATACCTGTGTTGCCCATGAACGGGTGTCACTGAGTCCGGGAGATGTGCTTACAATTTTCCAATGACGAGGAAGCTGGGAGGACCGACGTTATGAGTGGTTTGAATTAAAGCCCATAGTGGAGGAGGAACTTACAAGATAAAGTGAATATTCCATTGGCGAGACGTCAGCCATAATGTCACTTCAATCACTGCGCCGATAGTAGTAACGGCTCCAGTCTCCACGCTGTATCGGATTAATCTGTTGATAATACCACTGGTGCGCGAGAAGTTTGTCTTCTTTTTTTGACGAGAAAACTTGAAAGGGGTGAGCTGGGTGGCTGAAGGTAACATAACCACCAACTTACCACCCAGACGAGGGACAAAGTGATCAACATGTCGCAGGCGGCCGAACCTAAGGGACGAGTGTTTAGTCGTGGTGTCTGCTTATAGGAGACTAGGTCGAACCAGCGAGCCAAAGCTTCCAACAAAGTCAGCCTGCGCGTACTGTGAAAGTAGTTTACGACTCACCGTAATTTCCGGGCTGAGAGCAAACAGTTTATCAACGCCGCGTCCTTCAATGGACACCTGTGACTCGTGAGATGCTTTCGAGTCGATGGCCAACGACATCACATACAACAATCCCATAGTAGAAGGAACGGTAACTTGAGTGAGCATTACCTGTCGAAATAGTCATTAGTTGCACTGCTGCATCGACGACACCTGGCGCACCAATGCAATGAAGATGGGAGCGTAGATTGACTTGGATAGACTATAAATGCGCCAGATGTAGAAACTCTTGATAAAAGAAATAGGTCAGATCGACATCGAGCAGTTCCTCCGCTCACAGACCTGTGCCATTCCAGCCACTGCAAAAAAAAAAAAGAATCATCAGGTCAGGTCGACATTGAGCAGTGCCTACACCCACAGATGCCGTTCAGGGCTGGGAGCGGGCCCCATGCCCAGTCAATAGTCAAGAGAGTATCGGTGTCCCCCCAGCCAGGTCCGTACCTTAACCGGGAGGTAAATGAGTATCATTCGAGTTAATTGTAAGCGCAACGCACTGATCCATGCAGATATCGTGGTAAAGAAGCGTAAAGATTGACTCTGAAGGGTAACCTCCTCAGCGCCTTGTTGAGCGCTCAAATGACGCTCACCGACCTAATAAAAACATCGACCAAACTATACACCCGCCTTCAATACGAATTGGTTACGGGGAGGGTGAGATTCCTTACCGAGAGCCTTGATGACGGGTCTGTCTCGGGGAACGACTCCGAATACATATCTTGCATATTTTGAGTCGACGTGCCCAGTTTCACCAGACACTACTCACAAACTTGGACGATCAGGATGCCATATCTTTCAATGATGTTCAGTCGAGCACTGACTCGAGAGTTGTCATGAAGTACTTACAAGCCAAAGGCAAACATGTATCCCAGCACCTTGAATCAGTCGTGTTAGTAGATATTTCCCGGACAAGTGGTCGCCATACAAGTGGGCCGGTGCTGCAAGCATGTTTAGGCAAAGCAAGGGAGGGATAAACGCAATTACAGAGGGCAACATCAATGCCAGGGATCTCGACACGGGGCATAGTGTGAATCGGTGGACGAGGGAAGGTAGGAAGGAGGGTCGAAATAAATTCCTGCGACGACCGCTACTTAAGTTAACTAAATCCGTCTCGTTGGGGATTGGCCGCTCATGTCTGATGGGAGCATCATTAGAATCCTGTAAATCAGCGAAGTTTTGAGATTCCCGAATCTGGCAAGGTCCGTCGTTGGAAGTCAGATAAACAGTGGTGCCTTGCTTCGCATTTACACTTGACTCGTCAGTGGCACCAAGTTAGGCA
>JARKIB010000447.1:0-97567 GCA_029378385.1 Mycena metata | reverse complement strand
TGCGGGAAACCAACAACCTGGCGGACTTACGACGAATGCCCCGTACTCGCGCCCCTCGAATCAATGAGCACACCCCCGGCGTTCTGCGGCCCAAACGCCCATATGCGCTCGGCAATGTCCGCCCACTCCCCCCCGCCTCCTGGCACTTGCCCCGCAACGCGTCCCAGAACTCCTCAGGCTTCACGCTGGGCTTTCGCACGATGTTCCCGTCGATATTGGACCCGTCCTCCTCGTCCATCTCCGCGGCGTCCGCATCCGCATCGCCGCCCTGCAAGATCTTGAGCACCACGACATTCTGGAGTATAAATTCGAGGATGGGACGCGGGAGCGGGGAGGCGCGGATGGTAAAGGTTACGATGTTTTGCGAGCTATTCCCGTGGATGGTACCGCGCGGGGCGTTTGCGGTCTTCGGCGGCGCCATATCTACGAATGAAGACATATGTGAGCAGTGTTTGCGGAATAAAATATCAGGAGGTACCAATTCCCTTGACTGCCGTCTCGCGGAAGGGAACGATGGGCTTTGAGGCCTGGATTTCCACACGGGCGAATCGCTCTCGGAGGTCCTTCAGGCATCTCTGCAACAGATGATTAGTCCGAGTTTGAAACGAGTGAATAAATTGGCCCGACCTCAAAGTGCAGTTCACCCGCCGTCAGGATGACATATTCACCGGTTTGCTGCTGGAAAGTCTCGACGCAGGGGTCCGATTGGCTGAGAAGCTTCAACCCGCTGATGAGCTTTTGCATGTCGGCGGGTTTAGCAGGTTCTAGAGCAACGCGCAAAATCGGGGGTGCCTTTGATACGTTAGCGAATTGCCGCAGGAAAATAAAAGCAGTTACAGTTCGGTTGACACCTCCGAGATTGACGAGGCAGTCCTTTAACGCATTAAGGTCTGGTGATTCGCCGATTCCAATTGCCCCAGGAGCACACAGCGTCGCGCTCCGCCAGACTTTCCCCTCCAGTCCTTTAATAGCAAAAATGTTTCCAGCTCGGACACTGTCGACGGCGACGAGTTCCCTGCCCATCATGACATACAGACCCTCCACCACGATGCTGACGATGTGTTTCGTATTCCGGGGGTGAGTGGGTCCTAGGGATGCGTTGTATTTCGGGAGGATACCGTATACCGAGACGCCCGTCGTGATGGTCCCCGAGTAGAGCCGGGCAAACCCGAGGATAACCTCAACGTCGCCGGCTTCCTCGACGGGGGGCTCCTCCGTCACAGCACCAGTAGAAGGAGTATCGGATTCTGGGGCTAGTGTCCCTTCTTTCTCCGCAGCTTCCTCCTTCTCAGCGGCAGCAGCAGCAGCTTCCCGAGCCTCTTTGGCTCCCCGGGCTCTCGCCCGCATTCGTCGGCAGTCATGGGTTTCTTCTTGTTCTCGGGGAGGTCCTTCCCTGAGACCGAGAACATTTTGCTGACATAGGCGACGACGCATGCGTCCGACCCGGATTTCGAGGCGAACAAATCTTCCTCCAGCTTATTTTTCGGATCCACCACGGCGTCGTACAAGTCTGGATAAAGCATTTTCGGTATGCGAACGGCCTGCGCTATGGACGGCGCAGGGACGATGTCGATAACTGTCTGGATTATGCACGTCGAGAGGGAGAGCCATTGCGAGAAAATGAGGGAGAGCAGGGTGGCGAGTATCTTTCGATTTGAGATCGCGCGGTGGAATCTTGAGGTTCAAGGGCGCCGACGATTTTAGTTATCTTCTCCGTATTTCTGCAACAACAACCCTCAATATTTTGGTTCCATTGCGTTGAAAAGTGACGACGACGCACGGGTTGAGCACAACCACCGTCATAGACGGCCCATATATTTTCTAGCACGAATGTGCACGAACAGAGGTTTGTATGAGCGCCCGGCCCCGCAGGGTGCTTATATTATGCACCTTCTTCAGTTTTTGGGGTCCAATATAGAAATCTCCCCACCAATACCCGCCGTAGTATGCGCTTCCTTACATCCCAGCGTGGTCGCAAAGGAGTTGAGCAAACTTGCCGATGGGCGGCAACCCCAGCCGTCGATGCTGGAAGGCGAACACGACGTTGCCGCGCTCCGGGGACAAGTAAATGTCTTCATCATCCTTCTCCTGGAACTCCTCATCGACGGCCGCGTCCGCCTCATCTGCGTGCATCTCCTTTTTCTCCGCCATCCGGCGCTCGCGCTCTTCTCTCCACCTCAAATCGTCCTCCATTCTATCGCCAGCGAAAAATTTGCCCATCACCGCGTTCACTGCTCGATTAAACGCGCGAGATGGTGTATGCCTCTACGGGCGCGAGCTGGAGCTCCGTGATGAGACGGTCGAATTTATTTATAACGAGGATAGGTCGGAGTCTGTCCAACCAGGCCTGGCGCAACACCGCGATGGTCTGCAGGATAGTCAGAATTGCACCTTTGAGTCGAGTAGGGCAATCGTACCTGAGTGCAGACACCTTCCCACAGCGTCCACGAGAACCAACGCACCATCAACATAGCCGGGACGCGGTAGACACCTCACTCGAGAAATCACATGTCCCGGCGTATCGATCATGTTCACTACATACACCTTCGGCTTCGCTGGTCGATACAATCATTATAAATTTCAACAGGGCACCATGAAAGCAGCTCACCGTCCTTGTCCATAACCTGAAAACGAAGTGATACAGCGCTACTCTCCATGGTAATCCCTCGTTCTTGTTCGTCCTCCCGACTGTCCATATATCTCATTTTACCGGCCATTCTTGAGGAAATGATGTTGTTTGCTGCGAGAAGGGCGTCCATGAGCGTGGTCTTGCCGTGGTCAACATGGCCCAAGGTGGTGATTATGCGAACGTTTGCAGCGTCCGGAGCGGCCATGGTCGTCGCGGTGAATGAGTCGGAAGCAGAAAAGTCGATCTTCGGAAGCGCGTGTTGTTTGCACCCTTTCTGATGGCACAAACAACGCGTCTTCATTCACACTTCCACCATGTCCCAGCGCACGACTTCTTTGAGCGCGAACGCGAACGCCTCTCGCGCGAGATTAGCTCCGTGAATCGACTGCCTCATCGTCAAAGAATATCGTTAACGCCACGGCTTAGGACTTTGACGACTTTCTGCTCTCTACTAACACGCTGAACCGCAAACTGGAGGAGGTTCTCGGCATGACAAAGGAGTACGAAACGATTGCCGCGTTGTGGAGCAGCTTTTACAAACTTATGCGCGAAATCTGGATTGGAGGGCGAGGGTGCAGAAGAACAGACTGCTTTAGCGGCGAGCCAACCGACGAAGAGCGCATAGCAGGTGCGATGTACGATTGGATGTAAATTTGCATGCGCCGGAATGCATTCACAACTTCAAAACGGGAAGTAAGACTACGTTTATTGAGCGGGAACATCTGTTGGCCCCTCCTGGGTTGACCAGCCAGGACTCCAGGCGTCTACTACGATTCGCTCTCTGTCGCCTCTTCAGTGCCGGATTTCACATCGAGTCCGGTCAGACGGTCTTCATAAATGGTGGAAGCTCAGGCGTCGGCTTGTCCGCCATCCAGATCGCTAAAGGTTGTTGCAACTGCGAGCGGCAAAAATGAGGAATTACTACTCGGTCTGGGCGTCGACGAGGTATTTCACTTTCTTCCCACTTCGTGTTGCAGGTTGTCCAACTTCACCGAGGCTCCACTAGTCACACGACTCCTTTCTAACCCACCCTCACCCCACTTCCATGCAGGCATGGCTTTGAAGGCGCGCCAAGATCTACTTGGCCGGGCGATGTGCCTCTCTCTTTTGTTGCTTGAGCCAGAGTAATTTTTCCCCCAGAGTGGTGGCTGTTAAAAGAAGGACATCGAAACCGTCGGGGATTTGATGACCCAAGGCGAGTTTTCTGGACCTTGCCTCCCCTATTCCTCGTGCGATCCTTTTGAAGACGTCGTTAGACCAATTGTTGATTCCGCGGCAACGTGATGAAGTCCTACGAGAGAAGTATGCGGTGGGCAAGGTGGAGGTGAAAGCGATGGACGAGGATTAACTTGACCAGGATATCGATACTTGACGGTGTTTCGTGTTTCAAGTCGTCGTGGATTTTTTACATTGCGTGAATGGGATACCAATATATAATACATCAAGATACACTATGCAGGCTCACTAAGACAATCCATCGGACCTTCGCCCTCAGCTGGGAAGCACAACTCGCTCTCGTCCGCCGCAGCCTCGTCATCATCTTCGTTCCAGGTGCTCGTCGTCTCCCAGTCGTTTTCAAATTCGACATCCACAGCCAACACATCATCGTCGTTTTCTCCAGCGAGCGGTATGAATGATAGCAGGTTCATCTGGCCAGGAGCACGGTGCGATACGGGCTGCACCCAGCGTCGTTCTCGCAGCCGTTTATGGCGTTCTCGGTCTTCTTCAATACGCTTGAAGACTTCGGAGCGGGAAAGTGAGGAGTGAGACGATTTGCGGTTCGGCACTGATGTCGCCGGGGACTCTTCGCTCGCTGGCGGCGGAGACCGCTTGCCAAGTGCCGAGAGAACATCGTCCACTGTCTGCGGATCGACAACGCGTTTACTCCGCCAGCTTTCTAGGATCTTCTGGGGGTCAAAATGGTACGGCTGTGCATGAGACGCGAGAGCTTACCTGTTTTGTGCTGGTAAGGTTGGGCAAACCTTCCCGTCCCGGCGGAACCACGCATTCCACGATTTTTCCAATGTCCCGGTTCACAAAGTCCACGTATTGTTTATTCCCCGGGTCGGTCCCTATTGAGCTGGAATGGGATTTGACGAGAAGGCATGTCTCGCAAAGGGAATCGAGGAAGTAGAGGATGTTGATTCGAGAGTTTATGGAGCCCTGTGAATTTTCATTTAGGTCGCGATCCGGGAGACAAGAGACTGGGTAAGACCTTCTGGCATTCCTCAACGATGCAGTCCCATAAATCCTCACCGCATGGCGGAAAATATTTGACCGCAAAACCTACAACTTTTTGGATGGACTGTTGAGAGCTAACTGAGCCAGTTTAGGGGGAAATTGGATGAAACGAGGATGCTACTGACGCGTTTAAACGCTTTAAAAGGGCGAGGAATTGTATGCGTACTTCGAACGGATCCATGAAGTCGGTGACCGTGAAAGGCTGAAAACGATTATTCGGCACAGCAAAGCCGGCAAAGCCCGAGAGCAACTGATGCCGAGGATGACCCGAACCAGTGGCACGGTTTCACGAACCAGGGCAGCGGACAGAGAAAGTTTCTCAGCTCGAACTTCCACGACTGCGCCCTTAGTCTCGTTCAAAACACATAATCTCCGTACTTTCTGCGTCATAGCCATTTGAATAAGCGATGGGCGTCACACTCAGCACAGCTATATCTGCTGCTCCTTACTCCCTCTATCCATTTCAATGGAATCTCTTCCCCTAGAACCGCTCCCTTCAGACGCCCCCACAGGCAACACTGAGGCCCCCGGATCCGGCCGCAGCAGTGTCTCTAACGATGCTGACCCGCTCTTGCTCGCAAGTCGGCTCCAGAGCGAGGAACACATCCAGAATCTGCGCTCGAGGAAAAAGAAACGCAAGCAGGGCAAAATTGTCGGGCAATTCTACGAAAAACAGAACAAGCAAATCGAATCTCTTCTCCTGACGATGGATCAACATATCGAAATTGCACAAGAGGAAGAGGATACGAACAGGCTTGCCGTGCGTCCATATGGATAATGGATTGAAGCTCACAGCTTACCTCGTCTTCCCAGATTAAGATTGCCATTTACGGTTCACTCGCGGCCAACTCGTCGGTTTTACCACTATTTCGAGTCGTATCGGCTGAACAGACCCGTTAGCGTTTTGGGTGCCCTTCAAATCTACGCGGCAGTTTCGTCGCTGTCCTTGTCTTTCTTCGCCACCGCCATAGACGCTGTTTTCGACCCACTGGCGAATCTCGTGAGTGATTGAGCATTTAGCATGGATTGTCCAAGTGACCCTGTCGCAGGTTCTCAATTATTGCCATCGCAAGGCTATTTCAGCAGATCCAAGGAGATACCCTTCTGTCAGTTTTATAATTTTCCAACCTGCCGGTTCTCACTGTGTTCAAGGGAGGAAGCCGACTGGAAACAATCGGGGACATAGTTTACGCTAGTGCCATGGGTTCCGTCTCAGTAGTTCTCATCGTCTGTGACGTCCTTTTGTCACCTCGAACTTGTTCTGAGGTCTCCGGCAGGCTTTCTCGATTCAAGATCTTGCAAGAGGCACTACAAGTGATAAAAGCATTCATATTCCCGCTGTCGTTGTCGTTGGCTTCGCTTTTCGTTAGTTCTTGCATGTCCCCCCGCTCGACTTGCCACTAAGTTCGGCCCTTAGTCACAAAGCTTGTGCTTTTCATCTACTGTTTTTCTATCAGATCAAAAAACTCGCAGGTGAGGGTTCTTTGGGAAGACCAGTACGTCGCCATTTTTAAAAATCTTGGTGTTTCTGACGCGGCTCAAGCCGCAACGACCTCTTTATAAACGGCCTTGGAATCTTAACAGCATCTGCGGGGGCCAAGCTTAAATGGTGGATAGACCCCCTCGGTGCCCTTATCATCTCCGGTATTTGCCCCTAATGTGCCTCAAATACTCACCATGTTGACTCTCGAGGCAGTCGCACTCATAATTGTCTGGGGTCGCACTATTTACCGACAATTCCTCCTCCTGGCAGGCATCTCTGCGCCTCTCCAATTTCACCAGTTCGTCCTGTACAAGGCGATGCTGTTTGCAGACGACATCAAACAGATCGATTCGTGTTCCGTCTATCATGCTGGGCCCGTACGTGCAAACGATTTTTTAACATTGCTACATGTATGTGAACAACAATCAGGATTATGTGGTGGAAATCGACATTGTGATGGACGCAGAAACTCCACTGTGGAAAGCGCACGATATCTCACAGGCGCTACAAGACAAGATTGAGCAGCTGCCCAACGTTGGACGAGGTATGAGTTTATTCAATTTTGCCATTCTGCAAGCACCGACTAGTGGTTTTGCAGCGTATGTACACGTCGACCACGAGATTAGTCATAAGCCCGTGAATATCTTACTCCCTTTCTGTGATAGACTTGAGCAACTAATTCCTGATAACTCGCAGGAGCACCGAAAAGTAAAATGATGAATAGGTCTTGGTGCGCTCAATATACATAGATTAGATTAATTGTACGCGTTTTGCACGCACTGGTCGATGTCCCCGAACGAGTCGAAGTTGCGGGATGATGAGCCACATATATTGATTGCATATTCAGTACGAATGCGAAGGCTGCCAGTGACTGCCTATCTTGCAGGTAAGAACCCCACGACGAGGTATTTCTGCAATTATCTTAGTGACAAGGAAACAAATTACTGAACGATTCGCCATATCGATTTCGGTTTGATTTCCACAGTAAAGTTTGAACAATGCGAAACATACACATCAAGCTACATAGTGCCCACCTCGCCCTACCAAACGACTCCGTGCAAACGCAGAACTGAGTCGATTCTATTAGTTGCCTGGTAGCGGCGGCTTTACGAATGACTCACAAACGCGAGCCGTTTCCACGAATATTGGAGAGCAGGGCACTCTCCAAAGCAGAGGCAGAAAGGCTTGCATCTACGGCTTTGTTTATGAGAAAGGGCATTCGACGATGGCCTTCTGCTCACCGCTGATATCGCTAAAGCTCGACGCTTCAGACCCATTATTGCTACCTTGCTCGCTGACGGCTCGTTCTACGAGCGGACCATACCGGCGATGGGACTGGCCCAGAGCACTACGGGGAGACAGCGCGGGTGGACTCGACGATTTGCTGGGAGAAAGATGTCTACTGATCGGCGAGTGGGGTTGAGAATCTGGGGGAGGCGAAGGGATGTCTGGTATGGAGCCTGGTGCAGATCGGGAACTGGCGCTAGAGACGCTGAGCGGACTGGAGTAGCTCTCGCGCCGGAAGCTTCCCTGCATGTTCGAGGTCCCAGCGCCGGGTGGACCTGCGCGGCCCCGATTTATACTCTCATTGGCCTTACCTTTCGAAGCGCCGGGCCGAGAGGCAGCACTGACCAGTCCCAGGGCGTCGTTCGTGACCATCTGCTGCAATTCCTGGAGCTTACGGTCCAGGGCTTCCTGTTCTTCAGCATTGCGATCCGCTTCTTCCTCCTTTTTTGCCTCTTCATCTTCAGAATCGGTGCCTTCCTCTGAGGACGCAGAGGAAGTAGGACTGAGTGGTCGATGCGTCTTCTTGGGGCCCTGGACAGTGAGCGTCGACGACGAAGACGCTTTCTTGGTAGGCCTCGGGGAATTATTTCCAAGTGAACTTAGACGAGCTCGAACGCCTAGGGGTGTCGAAAGCCGCCCGGAGGGTGACATGCTACCACTCCCATTCAGACGGCTGACGGCGCGGGAGGCGACGGTCTGCTTCTCGTTGGAGGGAAAGTCGTCGAAAGGCCTACTGGACTGCGGGATAGACGGACTGGAGACACCGGGGATGTCTTGTAGTCCGCGAAGTTCTTCCTGGAACCGCGCATGTACGCGGTAAAGCAGATACGGAAGTGGGACTTCCAAGTGTGCGGCAAGACCCTTCCCTGCAGGACGTAGTTAGTCTCTGCGCAGTTGACGTAGGGCTGGCGCTGACAGTCGGTGCCTCCGTTATCGGTGGATCGAGAGCGCTCAATCACTTTCCATAGGATGTCCGCCTTCTCAGCATTCCATTCTATCTGTGGGTGAGATGAAGGAGAAGCGAGAGCAGCAGGAGGGGCACGTACTCGAGGAGGGTCGGGTATTGGATTTTCTGGGCGATTCCAAGGTAATCGGACCACAACGCGCATATTAGGAGAAGCAGACGCAGGCATTGAGCGTGTTGCTCGCGAGTGTGAGGCTTGTGAGGCGGGTCTTGTGGTCCGTGCGTGGACGGAGGCTGAGTTCGAATGCGGTCACGCCACGGGCCGAAATTCCCGAAATATTATGCTCCTTCCATCATGTCGCCCACGCAGTTTTTTTGCTGGGCGGCTTCGACGCGCGTATCATGACCAGCGCTGGCCCGGGTGGCAGGTAGTCATTGGTATCGAGACTCATGCGCAAATCAAGTCGCGTCAAAAGCTCTTCTCCGGTTTGATTTTTTTCTCGTAGCGCGTTATGTTCGTCTCATAATATCAGATTCTTCCACCTCGAGCCTCGGAGAAGTGCCAAATATTCATGTCTCTCCTTTCGATGCGGCATTCCCCGGAACGTTGCCTGTTCGTGGTCCACTTTATAACTTGGCACATACCGAACGTTGCGGAACCAGAAACTCAACCAGGAATGCGTAGACCTGGCACTTCGCACAGCTATTGCGCTCGGTTCCAACATTCAACCGCGCTGCTCGTTCGACCGTAAACACTACTTTTACTCGGATCTGCCTTCCGGATATCAAATCACCCAACATTATGGTCCTTAAGCCTTATTTTGCTTCTGCACTTCTCATTTACACCATGAGCAGCTCCAATAGCACTGGGCGGCGGTCTCCTCATTCCCAACCGGGATTCTCCCATCCGAATAAAACAAATCCAGCTCGAGCAGGTTGGCCGCCTTCGTTTATACAATTTGACACCAACCTAGCGTTTCGTTAGGACACTGCGAAATCGACGTTTGAGCCCCGTACTCGCACATCTAGCATTGATTTGAATAGAGCTGGGACGGGGCTACTGGAAATCGTTACCGAACCCGATCTCCGGTAAGTTGTTTTCTTGTGCCCGTCCCCCCAGACTAATGACTGAGAAATAGCTCACCGGAAGAGGCTGGGGCATATGTGCGTGCACTCCAGGCAATGCTCCGCGCCATTGGCGCTAGTGACGGGAACATGGAGGCTGTAAGTACTTTTTGTTCAACCTCTGGTCTACTATCTTAAACGAACGACCAGGGCTCTTTACGATGCGACGTCAATGTATCTGTCAACCCCATCGGCCAGCCACCCGGTACTCGTTGTGAAATCAAGAACCTCAACAGTATCAAGTTCATGCAGTTCGCTATTGGTCGGTACTCTCGTTCATTTGTATTATCGTCTCTAATTCAGACGCTAGTCTTCGAGGTTCATCGGCAACGAGCTCTCCTTTCTCAAGCGGATGCTGTGGTTCCCCAGGAAACTCGGGGATTCAACCAGGACACCCTCGAGACGTTCAAGATGCGGTCGAAAGAGGAGGCGCCGGATTACCGGTATATGCCAGATCCGAATCTAGGCGTCCTCTCTATCGCTCCTGTAATTAGACGCCTCTGCTTTTGCCTCTCAACTTAATAGTCCTGTAGGAGAGGATCAAGAGCACCGTCGAGATCATGCCAGAACTCCCATGGGTAACAAGAATACGCTTATTGCGAGAATACGAACTCTCCGAACAGGACGCGGATATTCTTCTCAACCTAGATTCCGGCCAAGAACACGGGGATGGTGGTGCAGTGGCCTACTTTGACCGCCTGTGCAAAGATGGTCCCAGTGTTAACCCAAGAGTTGTTTTTAACTGGTGGGCCTCAATCAATCCAAACGCCAACAACTGTTCTAACGAGGCGGTAGGATGGTGCACGAACTTCTCGGACGGTTGCATGCGGCCAAATTGACGTTTACGGACAATCCGCTTTCATCGAGCCAACTCGGCGAGCTTATCGGATTGGTACACAGTGCTGCCATTACTGGTACGCCCCCCCGACATCTGGACACCACCGCACCTCTGAAATATCTATAGGCACCTCTGGGAAGCTACTCCTGCGGGAAATGCTCGCCGACTCGTCCTCCGCGCTCACCCCCACTGAACGAGCCCGCTCGCTGAATCTCCTCGCTGCGTCTAGCGAACAACTAGACGTCAGCGCCCTGTGTGCTGCTGCGATTGCCGCGCTTCCATCCGAGGCTGCTGCTTTCAAGAAAGGCCACAAGAACGTGCTGAACAAGATTCTGGGTTGGGTGATGAAGGAAAGTCGGGGACGGGCGGATTCGCAGCAAGTCAGAGAGTGTCTAATATCTTTGTTACACTGAGAATCTTGAATGTCGCGATGAGAACCCTTGCAGTCGCCTATCTAAGTCCGTATTTCCGCTTTCCCTTTCGCGGACCGCGGACCGCGGTTGCAGTAATGTGCCATCAGTCAGCGCGATCGTATTGATCGGTAAGTATCTGTTGATCGAGGAACACTGCTCTAAGTATCATGGCCGACTACGAGCAGTTCTTCTACCCCAGCGCTGCTCCTCCAAGCGTTCAAGTCAAGCAACGGAGACGGGAGCGCAGCTGCGATATATGTCGGAAGAGAAAGAGTACTTCGTTTTCTCACTTGGTTGCATTGTTGCTAAAACTTTCGCACAGCTCGCTGTAAGGGCCAGGCCACTTGTCTCCTTCCCACTATGGATTGACTTCTGTATAGGCGACGGACCCGATATGCCCAACTCGAACTGCAGCAATTGTTTGAGTTTCGGCGCCGCGTGCACCTATGTACTACCATCGAAGAAACGGGGGCCGAAAAATGCGTAGGTGTCTGTAATTTATCTGTCGCCAAAGCCTTTATATTTCCCAAGCACGGTGGAGGAGCTCACAAAGGAAAACGAAGCCTTGAAAGCCAAATTAAGGTCGTCTGTCTGTTCCCTGTGCGCGCAGCCGCTGCACCCCCGAGACATATTTCAGCACAGCTCTCCGGGGAGTGACCACGCCACTACTGAGGAGCAACCCACTGAGGACCCATATATCGGCGACGAGCTTGCTTCCCGCTTTCAACAGTTTTCCATCAGCAATTTCACCAACAAGCATTATGGTCCGGCTGGCAGTTACGCGCTGGCCCATGATGCCATGGCGGTGAGCACAAGCGGCCGATATATTTCTCTATTTAATTTACGTTGCATTCACAGATGAAGGAAAAGTACCTGGGACGACCAATGGTTTCGCACCCACGGCGCCGCTTATATTGGGATGTTTTGCCTGTAAGTCGTGCGGCCGCAATTTCCAACATGTATGTAACTCATCTCAACTTCAGTGGGAGAAGGATGCATTAACCAAATCGCGCGCCCGCTATGTCTATCCAGATGGCGACTTGATAACTTCTCTGTTAGAGCTCTATTTCGCCATCGTACATCCGACCCTCCCCATTCTACATCGACCTTCGTTTGAAAAGTCTGTTGCAGAAGGCCTGCATTTTACAAACATGGAATTCGGCGGATTACTTCTCAGTGTGTTGGCTGTAGCCTCGCGTGTAAGACCGCTTTCTCGACGTTTCTCTCTCATAAGTAAACAAAGATGTTTACCAGTATTCACACGACCCTCGCGTCTTCGTCAAGGGCGATCGTTCCTTGTCGTCTGGATGGAGATTCTATTCACAAATTGAGATTGTGCGAAGATTCTTTGAACCAACATTATACGAGGTTCAGATGTACTGCGTTGCGTGCCCACATTCTCATGTTACAATTTCTTTGCTGACCGCTGTGAATTTTCAGTTACTGCTCATGTTCAGCCTGGGTGTCTCGACCCCCCAAATTTCGTGGCTGTATCTGGTGTGTGCTGAACAATGGCACGGAAAGCACGCTCTGATCCTGCCCAGGGCCTTGCTATTCGTTACCTTCAACAGCGGGGCGACCACCGTCGAAAGCGCGACCTTTCTAATTTAACTACGGAAGATGAGCTATGGAAGCGTTGTTTTTGGTGGGTATACTTGCTCCGTATCATGCTTGTTTCTGAATATCCGCTACCCAGGGTAATTTTCTCTTTGGATGCGATGATGGCCGTTTTCCTTGGAAGACCGATGGGGTTACACGGCGAAGACTACGACATCGACCTTCCGCTCCAGGTCGATGACGAATATTGGGATTCGGGATTCAATCAGCCTCCTGGCAAGCCGGCCCTGATCTCATATTTTATCTCACATGCACGACTATGCGAAATTCTGGGAGATGCATTGCGGCGATTGCATGGCTCCAGGAAGTCAAAATTGCTAATGGGATGGAATGGTCCGGAATGGGAGGATCGCACTATCGCTCAGCTCGACTCCGCGATGAACGATTTTCTTGATACCATCCCACCGCATCGTAAGTGACAAGAATGTTGCAACGGCATATTCCTACCTTTCCCATCCAGTTCGGTGGGATCCCGAGAACCCCCCGCAAGGCGTTTTCTTCGACCAGGCCGCTTCGCTTCATATAACTTATCAATGGATTGTGATAACGGTACAAGTTTGCCCTATCGTCCCGTGACGACCGTCTGAGACTATTTCTTAGATCCACCGGCCATACCTCGAGAAGTCGGCTTCTTCTGGCGCGCTCTCGATATGCACAAAAGCGGCACGCACCATCATTCATACCGCGGATATCTGGCTCAACAAGTTACAAAGGCTACCTCCGCCCAATATGTTTGTACGTTATCGGTCTCTCAGCTCGACACCTCTCCTGATTCTGTAACGTAGAATCCCGTGTTTGTTTCGGGTCTAATTCTTGGCCTAAACATGTTTGCCACCAAGCGTGCGGGGCTTATGGACATGAACCGAGATTTAGCTTACGTCGAACGGGCTATGGATATTCTCAAGTTCCGTGAGAACAGGTTAGTGCATGGACCCTTCTCGGTAGCGCAATCCGCTACAAGCCCCACAGGTGGCAGCCCCTGGGTCGACTATGGGAGCTTCTCGGCGAGCTGCTTTCGCTGGATGGCCCAATGTCGCAGAAAAATTCCAACGGCGCCGCTGAATCCAAAAAAGATGAACCCCAGCCCGTACCCATACCCAAGACCTCAACTACGACCTCAACTACGACCCCTGAGTCCTCTTTGTATTACCAACACCCGGAACAACCCCCCCTGGAACCCGTCTGGGACGGTTCCTTTGCCGCATCTCACTCTTCTGACCCAAGACCGGCAATGACCATTGAGCAGATTGAGCAGCAGCTTGCGGGTACTATTCCCCTCGACCCCAGTCATATCATTCTCGACGATGAACTCCTCTCGATGTGGCTGGCGGCTCCCACTGACGTTTCGTCAGTGGCAATTTTCGGGGCGGACTCCGTCGCTAATTGAACGTATACAGAAACATTGCCTCGTGGGATACATATTATGCGAATATGAATTGGACGAACTCTGGATCTCGTAGATAGTTGTATTTTTCGTTGTGTTGTTGTTTTATTACTCGGAAATTTCCTTTTTGGGTACCTTGGACGAGCAGCTCAAAACACGACATTGATCCGCTCCGAAAAGGCGGTGCACAGCGACCGCTAAGCGCGCCACGTGGCGATTCCACACCGCCACACCAGGCTTGGACTTACTTAGTAATAGAGACTCTGTGCGACCTCCAGACCCGGAATCTGAGCGGAACCCATCACAGGCGCGTACCCCCACCGGCAACAATGTGAAATGTATTGAAGTTAGTCAGAGCAACCAAGTTATTTGGAAATACCATGTCCAGCTATAAGCGGTTCAGCTACCCCAGCTCTCAGGAGACTGGGCCTTCGGGCTTGCGGCTCAAGCAACGGAGGCGAATACGATCCTGCGATATATGCCGGACGAGGAAAAGTCAACTGAGTTGTTACAACTCGGAACTGTTGCTAAATATGTGCAGGTCGATGCGACCCTCCCGACTCGGATGCGCCGAACTCTAGCTGCTCAAATTGCCTCGCATTTGGTTCTCCGTGCACCTATACGCTGCCTTCGAAGAAACGGGGGCCGAAAAATGCGTAGGTGCTCGCAATTTCTCCGCTGCCAGAGCCTTGATATTCCTCAAGGACGGTAGAAGAGCTCACCAAGGAAAACGAAGCGTTGAAAGCCAAATTACGAGCGTCTGTCTGCTCCCTTTGCGCGCAGCCGCTGCACTCCCGAAGAGACACATTTCAGCACAGCTCTCCGGAGAGTGATAACGCCACTACCGAGGAGCAACCCACCGAGGATCCATACATTGGCGACGAGCTTGCTTCCCGCTTTCGACAGTTTTCCATCACAACGCTTAATAACAAACATTTCGGTTCAGCGGGGAGTTTTGCACTAGTTAATAATGTTATGGCGGTGAGCACACAAACGGACCTCGTCTTTCTTGATTTACCTTACATCCATAGATGAAAGAAAAGTACATAGGGCGGCCTATGACAGCGCATGCTCGGCGAGATTTTTATTGGAATATATTACCGGTTAGTTTTCGCCTCCCAGTTCGCCGCTCCCCTCATGTTTTTTAGTGGGAGAAAGAAATACACGACAAGCGGGCCCGTTATACCTATCCAGAGGGTGATTTGATAGCTTCTCTGTTAGAGCTCTACTTCGACAACGTACATCCAACTCTCCCCATTCTACATCGACCTTCGTTCGAAAGGTCTGTTGCCGAAGGCCTGCACTGGTCAAACATGGAGTTTGGCGGGCTGTTACTCTCAGTGCTAGCAACCGCTTCACGAGTGAGTAACCAGCCCGTGATTTTCTTTGCACTTATGAACTCTCTTTCAGTATTCGAACGATCCTCGCGTCTTCGTCAAGGGTGATCGCTCACTGTCGTCGGGTTGGAAATTTGCCAAACAGCTGGAGATTGCCCGAAAATTATTTGAACCGACGTTATACGAGATTCAAATGTATTCCGTGCGTGCCAACGATCTTTATTTAATGCACGTATAGAATTTTCGGCGTAGCTAATGTCCATTTACTCTCTTGGTCTGTCAACCCCGCAGATCTCGTGGCTATATCTGGTACGTGAGCTAAGTAGTACGTGCAACCGGAAACTGCTCAGTTCTTTCTCAGGGGCTTGCGATTCGTTTCCTCCAACAGCGTGGTGAACATCGTCGAAAGCGCGACCTTTCTAATTTAACCGTGGAAGATGAACTGTGGAAACGAGCGTATTGGTACGTTCGGATACTTCATCTGAGGTTTCTTGTCAATAACCGCTACCTAGGATCATTTTTTCTTTGGACGCAATGAAGGCCGCTTTCCTGGGACGGCCGATGGGGTTACACGGCGAGGATTACGACGTTGACCTCCCGCTCGAGGTTGATGATGAATATTGGGATTCGGGATTCAATCAGCCCCCTGGGAAGGTCCCCTTCATTTCATTTATGCTATGCCATATACGGCTGTCCGAGATTCTCGCAGATGCAATGCGACGATTGCATGGCTCTAGGAAGGCAAAATTGCTAATGGGATGGAATGGTCCGGAGTGGGAACACGGCATTGTTTCTCAGCTCGACTCCGCGATGAACGACTTTCTTGATACTATTCCGCCGCACCGTGAGTCGCAATGGTAATATTTTCTGTGTTCTCACCCTTTTCTCCAGTTCGTTGGAACCCTGAAAGCCCCCCGCAAGGCGTTTTCTTCGACCAAGCCGCCTCACTCCATATATCATATCAATGGATTCTAATAACGGTAAGTAATCGAGGGCATTTTCCCCGCTAAGATTGCTGAACTTTCTTCACTAGATTCACCGGCCATACCTCGAGAAGTCAGGTGCCTCGGGCGCGCTCTCCATATGCACAAAGGCGGCACGCGCCATCATTCACACCGCAGATATCTGGCTCCAAAAATTACAAAGGCTGCCTCCGCCCAACATCTATGTATATTTTCAATTTCTGAGTTCAACCTGTTTGCTCATCTTCCAACTCAGGACCCCGTGTTTGTCTCCAGCCTCATTCTTGGACTGAATATGTTTGCTACCAAACGTGCTGGTCTTATGGACATGAACCGGGATTTAGCTTACATCGAACGGGCGATGGCTATTTTCAAATTTCGTGAAAATAGGTGAGTGCACATGGTTTCTTCCTACTTTTATCAACTCCCGCAGATGGCAGATTTTGGGTAGACTATGGGAGCTTCTTGGCGAACTGCTCTCGCTGGATGGTCCAATGGCCCAGAAAACCTCAAATGGCGCTGGAGAATCCACAAAACTCGAATACCGACCCCCTTCGACGGCCTCCGAGTCTCCTCCTTTTGAACAAGAACCTGCGCAAGCGCCTGTCTGGGGAAGTGCCTTCCCCTCACATCAATATTCTGAACTTGGACTGGCGATGACCAGTGAGCACATCGATCAGCAATTGGGGGATGCAATCCTTTTGAACCCTCCACAACTCGTTCTCGACGACGAACTGCTCTCCATGTGGCTAGCGGTCCCGACTGACGTCTCGTGGGTACAGTCTTTTTGACTTGGGTTCCGTTGCTAATTAAGCATACAGGAATATTGCCTCGTGGGATGCGTATTATGCAAACATGAATGCAAACGAACCTGTACAAAACCTGTAGGCTGTTTTTTTCTTACAAAGCACCAGTGCGCCGCGTGACAGGCGACCTGAAAGTAGAGGGGAATGTGTGTATTACTAGTCGTTGCAAGTCACCTTTTCAGGTCGTTTGGAAGAGTGGCAAAGACCACGGAACCGGATACATATTGCTCTCGCATATGAGACGCATAGGGCTAAAACTTGAGCTGTAGAATTCTCCGAGGGTGCGTTGACGATCTCCGGTTGCGTCGGTCAAGAGGGTGGGTCTATAATCCAACGACGTATACATACGCCAATTATTGAAGCGGCCGCTATCATCTTTGGGAGGAAAAGTTGTAGAAGCCAATATACAGATGTCGTTGTCGTGCTTTGAGCTTGTCGCGCATTCGGTTTCCAGTGATTCGACTCATTGTTTTTGGTTTTTCCCAGGACCCGTACGAGAGGACCAGTAGCGCTTGTGGCGGTCAAGAACAAAGCGATTGATCAAAGCGTCACATATCACACTCTCATAATGAACAACGCGCCTCTCAGCGAAGAACAGCTCAAGAACGTCGTACAGGGTCCCGGCGACGTCGAATGGCGCTACGAGATGCGGAGAGAGTGCCAGGAGATCCTTCCGGGCCTTCTGCTTGGTCCATTCGTCGCCTCAAAGTCCTTAGAGACCCTCCGCGGCCTCCAAATTACTCATATGTACCGTGCTGCCCTCTGCGTCGGTGGCGCCGCTGACTGACCGCGTCGCCTCAGAGTATGTATCCGCGACGCGAAGGAGGCGTTCTCTGTTCGCCCGCGCTTCCCCGACAACTTCACTTACCTGACGCTGGATGTGGAAGACAATGAAGAACAGAATCTCATAAGGCTCTTCCCTTCGTACGCGCGCTCTCGAGATCTTTGCGGTTTGCTGACCGCTCCTAGGGCCAAGCAGTTCATTGACCAGGCCATATCCAATGGCGGCCGCGTACTCGTGCATTGCAATGGCGCGTTTTTTCCCTTTCATTGACCCACTTTCTAACCCGGATACTTATTGCAGGTGGCATCAGCCTCTCTCCCGCCTTTGTTGTAATGTTCGTCATGCAGCACTACCAGTTGTCGTGGGAGGACGCCTTGCACATGGTCCAGAACCGTCGATACTGCATTTCTCCCAACGGCGGGTTCCTGACACAACTGAAGGTACGCGGCCAATATCCGTAGTGCGAATGTCTTATGCCCTCTCCCAGGAATATGAGGCGATATACCGCGCCAGCATCGCCGTCGCGTCTTACCCTAGCGCAACTCGCACGATAACAAGGCGAAAGCGGACGGATGAGGATGACGATGATGGGATCGACCGGTACATCCCTATTCTACGCGGAGTGGGCGCGTCTAACTATCAACCTAGGTACGACGACCGGAAACGCGCGTTGGTGGACACCGACGCGTCCTCCGACTCTTACGACCCCGACGCCATGGAGATATCATAGCTGTGGCGCTTTCCGTCCTCTCTTTCACTCGGCACTGTTGTATGTACTCAAGCAATTCTAATACCGCTCTGGATTTCCAAAGACATGGTCCTGCCCTATTGGCCTCAGCCCCGTTGACTAGCGGGCTAATCGCCACACTCGTCAAGAAATTTCGGCGAACAAAGAAACCGCAAACTACCTCTTGTCAAGCAACCGCTCGGTGTTGTACATAAAACAATCTTCGATCCTACAAACGAAGACACATGTTAATGCCATTCATCCAAACCGCCCAAAAAGGAAATTGTGTAAGGCGACAGCAGGGGAGACGACGTACGAGGACCACTGAAATACGCTCATCCGCCCATGTTCGTCCTATTTATATTTGCGAAATACGTGTCCCACGAGGCGATCGTTCTAGATTCAGTTAGCCTGGAGGACCGAGGTAAAAAAAAGTTCGGTACGCACGCGATGTCAGTCGGGGCCGTCATCCACATAGACAAGAGGTCCTCGTTGAGAACTACGTCCATCGGGTCTACCAAAGGGATCGTCTCCCCAAGTTGCTGCTCGATGGTCATCACCGGTCCAGATCGTGAATATTGATGTGAGGGGGAGGCACTTCCCCAGACGGGCGCTTGCACAGGTTCTGGTTCCAAAGGAGCCTCGGCGGCCGTCAAAGGGGGCTGGTATTCGAGTTTTATAGATTCTCCGACAACGTGAGAGGGTTTCTGGGACACTGGACCGTCCAGCGAGAGCAACTCGCCGAGAAGCTCCCATAGTCGGCCCAAAGTCTGCCACCTGAGAGTTAATCAACATCGGAGCAGCAGTAAAGAGGTATGCCAACGCACCTGTGTTCGCGGAATTTGAGAATGGCCATCGCCCGTTCGACGTAACTTGAATCCCGGTTGATGTCCATAAGACCGGCGCGTTTGGTCGCAAACATGTTCAGGCCGAGCATAAGGCCCGAAACAAACACGGGATTCTAGATTAGAGAATCAGGAGAGTGTGTCGAACTGAGAAACCGATGGCGTACAAACATATTGGGCGGAGGTAGCCTCTGTAATTTTGTGAGCCATATATCTGCAGTATCGATAATGGTTCGCGCGGCAGTAGTACAGATAGACAGTGCGCCGGGCACCCGCCCCGTCTCGAGGTGTGGCCGATGAACCTAGTAAATATATTCAGCGACCTCGACCAGGGGCAAGAGGGCAAACTTGTACCGTTATGACAATCCATTGATAGGAGATATGGAGCGAAGCGGCTTGGTTAAAGAAAGCGCCTTGCGGGGGATTCGCAGCATCCCACCGAACTGCAGACCAAAGTAAGAACACAGAGAAATGATAGGATTGTCACTTACGGTGCTGCGGAATAGTATCGAGGAAATCGGTCATCGCGGCGCTGATTTGAGAGATGGTGCGATCTTCCCACTCCGGGCCGTCCCATCCCATTAGCAATTTTGCCTTCCTAGAGCCGTGCACTCGTCGCATCGCGTCTCCCAGAATTTCGCATAGTCGTGCATGGGCGATAAAATACGAGATGAGGGGAGGCTTCCCGAGGGGCTGAGTGAATCCCAGGTCCCAGTATTCGTCATCGACCTCGAGCGGGAGGTCAACGTCGTAATCCTCGCCGTGTAATCCCATCGGTCTTCCAAGGAAAACGCTCGACATTGCGTCCAAAGTGAAGATTACCCTAGTTGGCGGTCATTAATGAAAAACGTGAGAGGCAGTATCTGAACGTACCAATACGCTCGTTTCCACAGTTCGTCTTCGACAGTTAAATTAGAAAGGTCGCGCTTTCGACGGTGTTCACCGCGCTGTTGGAGGAAACGAATCGCAAGCCCCTGCGAAAGATCTGAGCATTGTCCGGTTGCACGCAATGCCCAGGTCACGTACCAGATACAGCCACGATATTTGCGGGGTTGAGAGACCAAGAGAGTAGATGGACATCAGCTACATCGGGAGCTCTAGTGCATCAATCAGGAATTGTTAGCACACGTACAGCATACATTTGAACCTCGTATAACGTCGGTTCAAATAATTTTCTGGCAATCTCCAGCTGTTTGGCGAATTTCCAACCCGACGAAAGTGAGCGATCACCCTTAACGAAGACGCGAGGATCGTCTGAATACTGAAAGAGAGTTCGTAAGCACAACAAGATTCACGGACCGATTGCTCACTCGGGAAGCGGTTGCTAGCACTGAGAGTAACAGCCCGCCAAACTCCGTGTTTGTCAAGTGCAGGCCTTGCGCAACAGACCTCTCGAACGAAGGTCGATGTAGAATGGGGAGAGTTGGATGTACGATGTCGAAGTAGAGCTCTAACAAAGAAGCTATCAAGTCACTGTCTGGAAAGGCATAACGGGGTCGCTTGTCGTGTGTTTCTTTCTCCCACTAAAAAAACAAACATGAGGAGAAGCACAGCTTGGTAACTAACAGCCACTCACTGGTAGCACATCCCAATATACACTGCGCCGTGCGTGCGAAACCATTGGTCGTCCCAGATATTTTTCCTTCATCTGTGGATACAAGCTGAATTAAACAAGAAAGTTTTTCGCAACTTGTACTCACCGCCATGGCATTATGGGCTAGCGCATAACTACCAGCCGGGCCATAATGCTTGTTATCGAAATTGTGGATGGAAAATTGACGAAAGCGGGTAGCGAGCTCGTCGCCGATATATGGGTCCTCAGTGGGTTGCTCCTCGGTAGTGGCGTTACTCCCTGGAGAGCTGTGTTGAAATATCTCTCCTCGGGAGTGCAGCGGCTGCGCGCAAAGGAAGCAGACAGACGCTCGTAATTTGGCTTTCAAGGCTTCGTTTTCCTTGGTGAGCTCTTCTACCGTCCTTGGGAAATATCAAGGCTCTGGCAGCGGAGAAATTGCGAGCACCTACGCATTTTTCGGCCCCCGTTTCTTCGAGGGTTGCACATAAGTGCAAGGGGAGCCAAACGCGGCACAATTGCTGCAAATCGAGTCGGGCATGTCGGGACCGTCGCATCGACCTGCACATATTTAGCAACAGTTGCGAGCTACAAAAACTCGGTTGACTTTTCCTCTTCCGGCATATATCGCAGCTTCGCACTTGTCTCCTTTGTTTCAGTCGCACGCCTAAAGTCGGAGGGCTTGTGGCAGAGCTGGGCAGGGGGTAGGTGAACCGCTCGTCGTCGGACATGGTCAAGGCAGTTTGCAAAGTGTGTTTGAGTCGATGATCACATTGATCTGCGATTTACGTACCGCGATCGAAGTTTCATCAACCGTTTCTCTCGTTGCAGTCAACCTGAGAATCTGCTGCAGTCCTTTAATACTCAGCCAGTGTTCTACACTTGAATTTGAATAAATCTTGCGATAGGACGACCTCGAGAAACGGTCTGCAACGGCTCCTAGCTATAGCACGGCGACGCAACGGATAATCCTGGATAATCTCGTAAGCATTCTAGGTCATTGTGCAACGGCAATTTTCAAATTCTGATGATTTGCTGAAGATCGAGTCCTGAATGAGGGACAAGCGGAACTGGGCCGGCCACGATGACAATGGTCCTCGAAACAAGGTGGTGGAGGAGCTTGTGTGGTCCCGCAAAAAAAAAAGAAGAAAAAGCCCGATGGAAAAGTTCATCGGCCGTGTACGCTCGCATACCAGCGGCGCGGCAAGTCGTCAACTCACCTCTAGCCGCGCCGCGCCTGACTCAGCAGTACTTTGTGCATCCAAAACAATTCTAATCACTCTAGCATCACAAAGACTTGAGTTTCGCCTTCTCTCTCTCCTGTAGAACCCGTTTGGCGTGTACGTCTTTACGAACGAATCAGTCAAAGCAAGAACATAGGAGGGGGCACAACAAACCTTTCCGCTTTACAAACGCCTCTACCGATATCCCCGCAAACACCACCCCAGCACCGAGCCATTGCCCGGAGGTCAGCTTGTGGTTGTACATCACAACGGATAATAGCATCGTGAAGATTTTGCGTGTAAGTGTGATGGTCCTGCGACGAGGTCAGCAATCACAGAACTTGAAGAGAGGGGGGAAAGTACGAACGTTAATGTCAAGGATCCAAAATGCTGGAGTGTCTCAAAGATAAACAGCTGCCCGAGCGCGCCGGTGAACGCAAACTGTAGCAGCGGTGTCTTGACGCCGGGATGCGTGCGGATGAACTCGAGCACCGAGAAAAGCTCGATCCCCGCTTCAGAGGGGTGGATAACGGGGATGTACGGCAGCGGGAGCACCGAGAGCACGGTCGTCAGCAGCGTGCAAAAGACATTAATCCAGAGCATCATCTGCTGGCCCGTCATACGGTGCCGCGCGAGCAGCTCGTCCTGCGTCGAGTTGGTAGCGCCGTCGAGGGCGAGGTTGATGAGGAGGTACGCGACGCCAATGAGGTTCGCGTTGGGGGGCAGGTCGGTCTTGGATGCCTTGCTGGGTTTGGCGGGGCCAAGACCCATGAAGAGGGTGATTCCGGCGGTGACCAGAGCTACAACGAGATACTTGTGCGGAGCAAAGCGCCGCCGATAGAGCATGACGTTCATAAGCATCACCGGGACCAGCTTGCAGGACTTTCCGAGGACCATTGCGGGGTAGGAGATGTATGAGAGGGCGGCGAAGCCGAAGGGCGCAGCGGCAGTAATGAAGACGGAGCACTGGAGGTAGCCCAGGAGGAGTGCGGAGCGGGAGAAGCGCGTTGACGGTTTGGCGGGGTGCTTTGCGTGGTGGTGTCCGTTCGCCGCGGTGCCATTCTCAGTAGCTTCGGGGGCGCGTTCAAGACCAACGCTTTGGATTAAGGTATCCGCCGGTTTACGGCGGAGAATTATGTATACAAACGCGGAGACTGCGCTGAGGGCGCTCTGGCATGTTCCAATAAATATGGCGGACTTGAACTTTGCGGGTTCGGACCCGTCAATAGCGGCAAAGGGGACGGATACTGGTGTGTAGAGGTCAAGCTTGGACGTGAAGCAACAACAAAAAAGAGCGCACATCTCTCTTGGGCAATTGCCCATAGCTTTACGACTGGTCAGCGCATATTCTTTCAAGCTTGAAATCAGCCTACAAGGAACATGGAATACACGCCGGCAACGCACAGCGCCAGCCTAGACACAACGCGGTCAGATACGCGTATTTTGCGTTTTGAAAACCCACCGCACCGAATGAACGACATGGCTCGGAACAAGCGGGGAAGGTAGGGGTAGCTGGCAAAGAGTGAAATTTCCCAAACAGGAAACGATCGACGTGTCGCGTCGTCAGAGCGCGCTTAGTAATCCCACTACAGTACTCCGACCACTATGGACGACGACGAGGATATTCCAGTCCTCATAGAACACATCGAAGAACAGCCTATAAACTTGCAGCAGGATGAAAATTCGCGTCGCGTTCCTCTCACCATTATTTGTGGTTTCCTCGGAGCAGGAAAGTCAACATTGCTCAAGCGCATCCTCACCGAGCAGCATGGCTTCCGCATCGCAGTCATCATGAACGAGTTTGGAGATACTGCAGTGCGCAATTTTCATATCCACTGTGTATCGTTCCCATTGATTCAATTAGGATATCGAAGGTCAGTAGTTAAGCAAATCCCTGGACCTCATTCACCGGCCTGCAGCCAAGACAATCAACGTTGCGGCCGAAGGACAGGAATCAGAAGAATTCCTGGAGCTGGCGAATGGCTGTTTGTGTTGCAGTATCAAAGACACAGGGATCGCAGCCATCGAGAAACTCATGCAACGCAAGGGCGCATTTGATCACATCCTTCTCGAGACGACTGGGCTGGCGGATCCAGGTACTTATTTCCTAGGTTTGCTTCAGACTCGCATTTACGCGATCCAGGTCCTATCGCGTCTCTGTTCTGGCATAACGAAGAGTTTGCGGCCGGTCTCGGAAGAGACATTGCTCTAGACGGCGTCATCTGCGTTGTTGATGCCGTCTTTGGGCCACAGGTATGCTCACTAATATCTCATTCCACAGTTCGCTGACTTTGGCAGCAAATGGAAGAGGATCACGCGTCCGACACGGTAGGCGAGAGTCTTCGGTACGCGTCGATTAAATTTCATTTGCCCTTGATTTATTGTGACTTTCCTAGCCAAATCGCCGGGGCAGATATACTTCTCCTCAATAAGACCGACCTCGCGACCCCCGAATCCGTCACCACTACAGCCGGTCTCCTGCGCGGCGTCAACCCCGTCGCCCCAATCTACCGCACCGTTCGTGCGGAAATCGAGGTTGGCCGTCTCCTTGGCGTGCACGCGTATGCCGCCGCGCCCGCATTTCCTCCCTCACATGTGCACCCTCATGAACACGAACACGGAGAGGATCCGCATGATCATGAACACGAGCCGCCGGCCCCGACGCACTACGAGCTGCGCGGCATCTCTAGCCTCCTCGTCACCGTGCCCATCCTCTCGCGTGCCCAACTCGACGCGCTGGACGAGTGGGTTCGCACCGTGCTCTGGGAGTCGCACCTGCCGGGCGCGGCGCCATCGTCCGACGCAGAGAAGCCGCTGAGTGTCCTGAGGTGCAAAGGCCTCTTCGTGCTCGACTCGGGCGCGCAGTACGTATTGCAGGGTGTGCGCAGCATGTATGAGATTTCGGAGGCGGCGGCGGATGCTGCGCTGGGAGTTCCGGACGCGGGGAAGCTTGTACTCATCGGGACCGGCCTGGACGCGCGCGTAAGACAGAGTCTCGAGGGAGTATGGACTGGATGAGTGTCGGACGAATCGATAACTTGAAATGTAATGTTCCCGCAGCCACTGAGACTGGTGACCGCGTCTCGATGTAAATTGGTGGAGAATACGAGGCAAAGAAGAAGGCCTGGGCGCGATTGACTCAGACGAACACGCAACACCAACAGTTGAGACACAAAATGGTGCATTGGATACAAAATTTGTGGTACAAGCGCATGAAACGCAAAAAAATGTAGTCTATCTACGACCCAAAAATGGATGGAAAGAAATCGAAAGGGCCCATTCGAGGCGTTTACAGCACCGACACCGAGATGGCTAGCTTTCCTGCGGCGGTAGCGCTGGGGACACTTCCGAAGGCGCCGGAGTTTGCGAGGGTCTTGAGGAAGGCAATGTCAGTACATGAAGGCGGTTAAAAGGGAGGGACTATTACCGCAAGTAAGGGATACAGTGCCTGAAGGCTGCTCACGAGGGCGGAGTACGTGCCCTTGGGCGAATTGTTGATCTATCGAGGTGTCAGCGGTTTGCACAACTTTATCTAGATGATACTTACCAAGGTCTGCAAGGCAGCTACTGCGGTCTGAAGAGAGGAGAGCGCGGCATTAATTGTGTTGATTTGCATATTGGTGAATGTGGCGGTGGAGGTGCTCTGCGCAGATGAATGAGTTTATTGATCCTCGGAAAGGGAAGAAGAACGTACGAAGTTATTGAGGTCGGTAACCAGCGAAGCAATCAAGGAAGAGAGCTGGTTGGTCGCCGTCTGTAAGAGCGGTAAGCAAAGAGTTGAAGACAATGGAGTGAGAATGCAAACCTGAAGGCCGGAACCGGTAAGAGGAACGACGCTGTTGGCAACCAAGCTGACGGCGGCCGCGGCCTTGTTGGCGTCGGTGTTCACGGAAGACACAATATCGTTCGCGGAGGCGGTCACAACGCCAGCTGCACCGTTGACAGTCGAAACTGCGCCATTGACGACGCCGTTCACGATGGACGTGACAGAGGCCACGGCACCGCCAGCCACAGATGTAGCGGTTCCAACAGCGCCGTTCACCGCGGGGGTAACCGATGCTGCGGCAGCAGAGGCAAAGGACAGGGCCTGGGATGGCACCGCGAGTGCACCAGACACAACTCCGTTGACGGTCGAAGCTGCGCCGTTGACTGCACCATTCACGATGGAGGTGGCAGAGGCCACGGAACCACCAGCCACAGATGTAGCGCTTGCAACAGCGCCATTCACACCGGGGGTGACCGACGCCGCGGCAGCAGAGGCAAAGGACAGGGCTTGAGATGGAACCCCGAGCGCACCAGACACGACTGAGGTGGCGCCAGAGTCGGCGGCGGAAACGAAGGAAACCGCGGGAGACACGACAGCGGGGACAATGTTCGCTGCGGAGGCGGCCACGCCGCTCACGATCGCGGCGGCGGACGAGACCACGCCAGAGACGGGGCTGCCACTGCACAGAGGCGCGACGGTCACCGTCACCGTAACTGTGGCCGCGAGGTTGGCGTTAGCGGGGATGACGATGGTGCCGGGGACGGGGGCGGGGAGAGCAGCGACGGACGATAGGAAGGGAAGTCCAGCCACGACAGCGAGAGGAATGTAGGTCATCATGGTGAATCGTTTAGTGGAAGCGTAGAATGGGTCGTAAGTGAGAGGTCGTGAGGGTCGTGAGAGGCTGGTAGACCGGTTCGACTGGGAGGGTCGAATGATTTTTGGAGGTGAGTTGGGGTGGCTTTTATACCCAGAGAGTCGCGTCGGAGCAGGTACATCCGCTTGAGACCTGTGCTTTTCCGTCGCGGATGTGATCGAAAGACACCCCGAGATCCCAGCGCGATTCCGGTGAGACTTTCACTTCCGCGTACTTCCATTTTGTGACGCTGCAGTTGATTCAGAACATGCCGAGGGGAGAGTTCTCCGTTGCAAAAGAAAGAAAGCGTGGTTTTCTTGCTCAATTCTATAAGTTTGCAGTCGACAATGAGGAGCAGATTCGAGTAAACCAAAGTCAGATAGCCGGCGTGATGGTGACACGATCCCCCGAGAAATAGCCCAGCCTTCCAGCTCGCGCCATACGTTGGGGTTCATGGCATGCCCCGAACTCCAACAATACGCGAACCTCGAGGAGGAGATTACGGACGATGTTGCGGTCGTTCTACAGGACACCTTCTTAGCGGCAAGTGAAGGAGGGTTCGTCTTGAGTCGCGCACGGGCAGGAACAAGCGAAACACCATGGAGTTGCGCCATTCCGGGCGGACTAGCGACGTTGAGCTGGAATATCTAACTATCGTCGAGTCGAGTTTGTTGCGGCGCCCAGAGTACATAGTAGCAAAACGAGCGTCGATCCAAAAGTGGCGACATGGAGACTACATAATATTCTGACTTGATGTGTCTCCTCTTGGTCGCCGCTTCGGCCTCCGCGGCCTGGTGCAGATGTCTGCTCCTGAACCAGTGAGGAGACCTCATCCTTATGAGTTTGCTACTTCTTAGTAGCTGACCCACCGATGCTGAGCGCTGATTTCCCAAACAAGTGCGACTTTGCGGTTCCAAAGGGTGACTGAGCGGGGGGGGGCAAAAAAAACGCCGAAGGACAACTGCATTGCCTCAGGCGAACAACTGTTTCACGAATCACCAACAGTTGAGACACAAAATGGTTGATTGGATACAAAATTTGTGGTACAAGCGCGTGAAACGCCAAAAAATGCAATCTATCTCTGAAGAAACGGCCAAAAATGGATGGAAAGAAATCGAAAGGGCCCATTCGAGGCGTTTACAGCACTGATATCGAGATGGCCAACTTTCCGGCGACGGTAGCGCTGGGGACACTTCCGAAGGCGCCGGAGTTTGCGAGGGTCTAGGAGAAGGAATGTCAGTACACGGAGGCGGTTAAAGGGAAGGACTATTACCGCAAGTAAGGGATACAGTGCCTGAAGGCTGCTCACGAGGGCGGAGTACGTGCCCTGGGGCGACTTGTTGATCTGTTGAGGTGTCAGCGGTTTGCACAACGTTATCTAGAGGATACTCACCAAGGTTTGCAAGGCAGCTACTGCGGTCTGAAGAGAGGAGAGCGCAGCATTAATCGTGTTGATTTGCATATTGGTGAATGTGGCAGTGGAGGTGCTCTGCGCAGATAAAGATGAGTTTGTCGATGCTCGGAAAGGGAAGAAAAACGTACGAAGTTGTTGAGGTCGGTAACCAGCGAAGCAATCAGGGAAGAGAGCTGGTTGATCGCCATCTGTGAGAGCGGTAAGCGAAGAGTTGGAGACACTGCAGCGAGAATACAAACCTGAAGGGCGGTACCGGTAAGAGGAACGATACTGTTGGCCACCAAGCTGACGGCGGCCGCGGCCTTGTTGGCGTCGGTGTTCACGGAAGACACAATGTCGTTGGCGGAGGCGGTCGCAACGCCAGCTGCACCGTTGACGGTCGAAGCTGCGCCATTGACGACGCCGTTCACCATGGACGTGACAGAGGCCACGGCACCGCCAGCCACAGATGTAGCGGTTCCAACAGCGCCGTTCACCGCGGGGGTAATCGATGCTGCGGCAGCAGAGGCAAAGGACAGGGCCTGGGATGGCACCGCGAGTGCACCAGACACGACTCCGCTGACGGTCGAAGCTGCGCCGTTGACTGCACCATTCACGATGAAGGTGGCAGAGCCCACGGCACCACCAGCCAAAGATGTAGCGCTTCCAACAGCGCCATTCACCGCGGGGGTGACCGACGCCGCGGCAGCAGAGGCAAAGGACAGGGCTTGGGATGGCGCACCAGACACGACTGACGCGGCACCAGAGTCGGCGGCGGAAACGAAGGAAACCGCGGGAGACACGACTGCGGGGATAACGTTCACTGCGGAGGCGGCGGACGAGACTACGCCAGAGACGGGGCCGCCACTGCACAGAGGCGCGACGGTCACCGTCACCGTAACTGTGGCCGCGAGGTTGGCGTTAGCGGGGATGACGATGGTGCCGGGGACGGGGGCGGGGAGAGCAGCGACGGACGATAGGAAGGGAAGTCCAGCCACGACAGCGAGAGGAATGTAGGTCATCATGGTGAATCGTTTAGTGGAAGCGTAGAATGGGTCGTAAGTGAGAGGTCGTGAGGGTCGTGAGAGGCTGGTAGACCGGAGGGTCGAATGATTTTTAGACGTGAGTTGGGGTGGCTTTTATACCCAGAGAGAGTGCGAAGGGCCGCGTCGGATTAGGTACATCCGCTTGAGACCTGTGCTTTTCCGTCGCGGGTGTGGTCGAAAGACACCCCGAGATCCCAGCGCGATTCCGGTGAGACTTTCACTTCCGCGTACTTCCATTTTGTGACGCTGCAGTTGATTCAGAACATGCCGAGGGGAGAGTTCTCCGTTGCAAAAGAAAGAAAGCGTGGTTTTCTTGCTCAATTCTATAAGTTTGCAGTCGACAATGAGGAGCGCAGTCGAGTAAACCAACTCAGATAGCCGGCGCGATGGTGGCACGAGCGCAGGGAGCCTCCGAAGTCCCGTTATTTCCGCCAGACATTCCGCGCGCCACTTCAGAGACGAGTTGGCAAAAGTTGAGACAAGTTGAGACAAGATCCTTTTTGTGACCAGTTCGCAGCCGATTTCGCGCAGGCGCCATGAACATCTCGTGGAATTCGTTATGCAAATTGTTTCCCGCTGGCCACATCGAGGGACACAATCTGCACTGTGAACGTCAAGGTGCACTTCGACGGGAGCTTTACAGATCGTCGATCGCAATGATCCGAACAGGTGGCAGTGAATCCCATCATGTGCGAACGACTTTAATATTTATGTAATGCCTCCAAACTTTCTGTAAATTCACTCAGGATTCAGCGGGGGAGTACATGAGATCTACGTTTGCGTTCATCCTTCTCTCAATCCCCAGCATGGACGTCGCCGCGTGATCATTATTGAGTAGAACATAGTGCAGCATGATTTACTGCGAGTAATAAGTACATGTGTGCATTATCATTTAGCGTCTTCACTGTGTTCAAAAAGCCGTTCGAGCATCCAACGATCATGCTCAGGGTAGATAGGTCTCATCGCTTTCGCCCCGGGCGGCCATTCTATGGCTTCGTTGAGTGAGAGTGGGTAGCGGACATCTCCGCTCTTCCCGCTCCAGTCAAAGTCGACGAGCATTGGGCCTCCAGCCTGGGGGAACAGGATATTAGGCTCACGTAGATCGCCGAATACGTATCCCTGTTTGTGGAATTCCTCCAGGGCCTTCTTGAGGGCCTCATAATGCCCAGGTTCAAGCCGATCTGTGGTCGATGGCATGATGTATTCCATGATGATGACAAAGTACTGGCCGACAGTGCGCTCTCGCGCGCAATAGAGAAGGGGTGGGGCAAACCCGAGCTCGGCCATAGCACGGTGGGCGTTCGCGCTGTACGTTTTGCTGTATTTTACGACACAGTCTTTGGAGGACCCGGCAGAGGAGGTTGCCGTCGCATGGAAGAGCAGTCGTTGTAAGGACCTCGAATCCACGGCTAGTTGTTGGTGATAAGACAGCGTATAGTTTTCTGCGTCTGTGGAAAAGGCGGAGAAGTGTGGAGAAGGTCGAAGTAGGTGGGGGTCCAATGCAAGGGCTTCGAGCTGTTCGTAATACGTCTCGAGAGATTTAACACATCTAGCCAAGGAACGAAAACAACGGGCAATCTTGGCAATGTGATATTCATCCCCAGCAAATTTGTTGCTCCGAGCGGTCTCGAACATGCCAGCCAATGGAAAGACAGAAATCCATTCGGTCAGCGGCTGGGCGACGACATGACCCTGGTGATAGATCATTCCATAGACCACAAAATTAGGTGGGTTTTCCGCCAGAAGGAAGGCGGGAACATGTGAGTTTTGGAGGAGTTTTGCTAGCTGAAAAGAAGAGGCTGAATGAGTGAAGTGTCTGGCACGCGACTGACGAAAACCAACATCTTGATCTTCACAGTGGAATCGATAACTAATAAGCCCTTGATCGACAGCGTCTATCCCAACCGCATTCTTGCCACAAAAAAAGGTTTTACCGGCGGTGCGACCTCGTTTGACTGGGCTGCAGAGCTTGAGAAGCTTTGCTGGCATATAGCCGTTGAGGGTATATTTCCGCCCGTTCGAACGGTGCTCGGAGGAAACCGCTGCCGTCGCGCCGAAAAAATGATTAAAGACTGGCTCGGTGTCCGTTTGTCGGGACCGTTCATCTGGATAAGAATTTGCCATGCATCCCATGTAAGTGTCGATGACCGCCAAGTCATCCTGCTCGAAGGTAAACGCGTCGACATTGGTGTGTAGCAGGTCTTGGAAATGGGAGAAGACAGGGTGAAACACATGTATCGCAGGCCCTGTCAGGTTTTGAGGGCGGCCATGGTAAATGGCTAAGGGATTCTGCTTGTTCTGTGTGTGCAGCATATCTGGAATTTGAGCGGCAGTGGACGGAGGTTGTGACGACGACGCCATGGTGCAAGCTAAGAAATTGTCGATCGCGATTCAGATGATCCAGACAGGTGGCAGTGAAATCCCATCACCCCGCGCGTTTTCGACCAAACTGGAAGACTTATTTTTGAGCGCGCCAACTTCCAAAAAATTCACTCGGAATTTAGCTATAGCGGGGTCTACCTGGCAGGTACATGGTACAATGTAAATAAGATCCGAGTAATAATACTGTATAATAGTCTATGTGTATGGATAGTTCAAGTTGCACAAGAAAGCAAAGCGATTTCCCCCGCACCGAGACTGCTTAGGGCGCAAAGACGCGTGACGACACGCGGACGCCGCTCACGTCGCAAAGATGCCAATGATTTTAAAGATGGGGACGCCCTGGCCCTCCTCGCCCATGAGCTGGCACTCCACAAAGTGCGACCCCGCCGCCACGAACCGGTCGATATAAAACAGCGCCGCCGTCGACTCGGGCACGTCCGCCGCGTTCTCAATCGTCCGCGCGCCGCCGTAGTTGTCGTCCACCCAGCACGCCACCGCGCTGCCCTCGCCCACGGAGCCGATCGGCTCCTTGACGTAGTATATTGCGATGTCGCCCGCGCCGACCATGATCGGCACACGGATTTTGCTGGTGGGGAGCGTCGAGTGCCAGTAGTGCGCCTTGGTGCTGAGGGAGCTGCTCCCGACGTTGGGGTGGAACGCGTGCCAGCCCGAGCCGTAGAAGAGCGACGGCGGGAGCGGGTTGATGAGGTCGTTGGCGGAGACGCAGAAGGGCGCGACCTCGCGGAAGGGCGTGTCGTCGTTGGGGCGCGTGCCGATGCGCGCGCGGGGGACGTGCAGGGCGGGGTGGAAAAGGTTGGAGGTGGGCGGGAGGCCGGCGAGCTTGGCCGCGTCGGCGCCGTCGACGCTGTCGTCCTGGTCGGCGGGGCCTTTGCGGAGGCCGGCGCCGCCGAAGGGGAGGGGCGCGTCGACGCCGGCGCCGCCTGTGGGGGGCTCGAAGCTCGTGCGCACGGGGACGGCGTCGAACGCGGTGCCGGTGGCGACGCCCCAGGCGGTGCAGATTTGCTGCTGTAAGTAGCCGATGAGGACCTCGGAGAGGAGCTCGTGCCCCACGGGAGAGGCCAGCACGGGGTCGGCGTAGAATTTGGAGATGGAATCGGGGTCGCGCATGTAGTCGGGGTAGACCATCGGCTTGACGCTGATGTGGGGAACGTCGTAGAATTGGGCGACGATGTTGTGGGATTGCTCGGGCCCGTTAAAGCCGTATGCGGTGTGGATGTCGGGGCTGAAGTGACCGAGGAGGAGAACGGCGGGCTCGTCTGGCCGGATGAGGATGGAACGGATGAGAATCTCAAAGTTCTCGAGCGCCTCCTTGTCTGCGTGGTCATCTACGTCGAGCTCGATAATCACGAGGTCGGTTACGTCGGGGATGTGGTGGGTGCTGCAAAACGCAAAGTACTCCGAGTTTGTGCGACGCATTGCACCGTTTGTGAGCTCGGAGGCGGGGTGGGGGAAGACGCTGTTCCACCACTCGAAGAAGCGTGAAGGGTAACATTTGGGCGATATTGGGTCGTCGCCCGCGCCATGACATGCAGAGACTGGAGGAAAACTAAGCCCAGCACAAGATAATTATGGTGGATGCATACCAGAACCCCCTAATATGCTGATAGTGACTTGCTGGCCACTCAATGCCTTGTTCAGGACCCGTTGAATGCGAGCAGAGCTCCCTAGATGCAGCCTAGTCTTGCCCATGGTCACTGCACCGTGCTTGGAGCCGATCTCGTCACCGGGGCCATAGACCGGACAAAAGTCAAAGGGATTGGGGGCGGCTTCAGAGGCATTGAGGTAGTTCTTTGGGGTGAGATTGAGGCTGGAAAAGGTGTGAAGAGATGGGGGGTGGGCGGTGGGGACGATGTAGTGGGTGAAGGAGAGGAGGAAGAGGAAGAGAGCGAGGATGAGCCAGATGCGGTTTGTGACGCCGAAAGTGCGCTGGTTGAGGCGGGAGTGCTTCTCGTCGGAGCCCATGGAGGACGCAGAAGGGTCTCTGGAGAGAGGAGGCGCGATCCTTCGCCTCAGCATTCAGAACCACAAACTTTGTCTCTATTAGGTCGACGTCTCCTTTTGACGTCTATCTCGCAAACCTGTTCGGTCCACAATCTATCCTACTCGAGGGCAATTCTACGTGCAAACCGACTCGGAGTCCAAGTCTCAGAGCGGGGAATTCTGGTCTTCCAGAACACGTATGTTGGTCCGGAACACTCGGGACTCGATGCTTCTACTTCTCTTCAACGTCCAACCCCGTTGACTACTCTACTGCCTCGAAGAAAGGTTCAAGCCCCGTCGAGCAAAACACCGTCAATATCAGGGCAGCTCTCGGCGACTTGAACTTCTTCCCCAAGTTCCAAGCCAGCTTGCTTCAGTCTTTAATCCTTCTCTCGTTGGCCGCAGACTCCCAGTCCGCGCTAGAGGTCTGTAGGGAGGGAGACTAGGAGAGGGTGAAGCGTACAAGGGTGAAGCCAGTATCTAGAATGCATATGAACTGGGTCCACGTCCGAGGCAATTTTTGCCGCAACTTGATAAGCATAAAGTTTAATAAAAGTGCGTCCCGGGCCGTGTCCTCCGATCAAACGCGTTCACGTGCACTGTTCACTTGTTGATTCTTTGGCGCTGTTGTGTAACAGCGTGACACCTCCTGCTCTTGATCTCCTGGAGCAGATGAAAAGACACAGTAAAAGTGCGGTCCTGGACATCAGCATCCACGAAGACCAGCTCGAGCACGACCGGATCCGACTAGAGCACAACCTACAGCACACAGACCTCTCCCTCCATCTCTCGTCCCACGACGATGACACTCTCGAGTATCCCAGGCACAACAACGCCCCCGCCGCGTTCCCCGACTTTATTTCCTTCGACCACCACGACACAAGCAACTTTGACCCAGACACACACAGCCAGTTGCACGCCTGGTCATACCGCACAGCAGACGACGACGACGCCGTCAGTCCCTACGGCGGCGAAACCGTGTCTACCGCCGCACACCATGCCAGCGCACTCACCCTCAGTGCCGGTCTCGGCGGCCGCGGTGCCCGCAGAGAAATCAGTCTAAGCGGGGCAGAGTACGATCCAGACCGATCCCTGCACCACATCATGGCTGCAGTCGACCCCAAGCTCAGCATGTTCGACATGGACCCCTCTCGCTCCCGCTACGACCCCGCCGCATTCGACTCCTTCCACAGCGCAGGCCCGCTCGACCGCGTCCTCCAATCCGGCCACAAGCCACCCTCCTCCCGCTCCCGCTCCGTCCGCATCCGCTCCCCCCACTCCTCCAACACCTCCTCCGCCTCCTCCGACTCGGACAGCCCGCGCCCCCGTCTCGCCGACGCCCTCCAACGCGTCTCCTTCTCCCCCAAACGCCCCCGCAGCCCCCACGCGCCACACCACCCCAACCACCGTCACGCCCAAGTGCCCCCCTCCCCCCTCACCCGCGCCATCGACGACTCCAACGCCCCCACGCCCCGTCCTCCTCGCCGCAGTGCCACCCCCGCCGCCGCCCCCACACCGACTTCCCAATCCCACTCCCAATTCACCCGCGCCGCGCGTGGTCTTACACGCGACCTCGTCGAGGAGCAGCAGCAAGAACAACAACCGCACGACCGCAATCCGTTCACTGACATTGCGAACCGCGTCGTCGATGGTGGGGATGCCACCCGCCGGAGCAGCAAGTCGCGGGTGTACCTGCCCGACGTGACCGGCCTGACGAGCGCGGTCGAGTCCCCCGCAAAGGCGGGTGGCGGGTACAATGCCTACGTTGCCGACGACCGGCCGCGGGACAGTGAGGGTGCGTTGCCGCTATCATTTTATTTAGATTACACCTAACACAACTACTCTTTATACAGCGCGCCTCCTGTCGACGCTGTCTGTCGTGCAGACGAAGCTGTACCAGCTGGAGGACGAGAATGGGATCTCGCGCCGAAGGGTGCGGGAGCTCGAGCTGGAGCTGGAGGTGTGTAAGCGTGAGGTGGCGAGGGAGCGGACGCGGGTGCTCGAGCGGAGTGAGGCGAGTGCGATTCAGCGGGAAGCGGCGGACCATCGCGCGGCGAAGGGCAAGGCGAAGGCGCGCGGGGGGCTGAGTGGTGTGCATGAGCAGGAGGAGGAGGGGGAGGACGTTGGGGAGCGATATCGGGAGGTTGTAGAGGAAAAGAAGGGTTAGTGGTTCTTCTTTCATTTCATTTCATTTCGCCTTTAATTTCACGCGGATGCTGATTTCTTTTCAGCCCTCGAATCCCTGATAGCCACCCTCCGTACACACCTCACGCGCCTCACCGCGGAGCTCTCCTCGCACCAGGAACTGCTCACCGAGCTCCGGAAGCTGCGCGATCGCGACGCGCGGACGTTGCGCGAGAAGGGCGCCGAGGTGGACCGGCTCAGGCGCGAGGTAGAGCGGCTCGCCGGGGAGGTGGAGGTGTTGAGGGGGGTCGTGGAGGAGGGGTTGCGGGAGCGGGCGCTGAGAAGGGAGACGAGCGAGGAGGATATGGACGTGGACGTGGACGTGGATGCGGTGCAGGCGCCAGGGGATGTGGGGATGTCGGAGGATTTGGAGACGAGCGAGGAGGAGGACGCGCCGCAACAACAAAGTGAGAGCGAGGGGGAGGAGCCGCCGTTTGATGATAGGAGTTTGGGGGACGGGAGCGAGGAGGAGGATGAGGATGATGACGAGGATGCGGAGCCGTTCGACCCGTTGTCGATTATGGGGTCGTCGCGCGAGAATGTGGGCGCCTTGCCCCCGGATCGCACCATGCGCACGGACCATGCGACGCGCGGATCCACGCCGTTCGACTCCAACTCCAACAACTCCAACTCGAACGTCGTACCACGGAGGCTCAGCGACGACGAGCGCGCGAGGATGGCGGAGGAGATTGAGCAGCGGGGGGCGAACGTGTCGGGTGGGTCTGGGTCGTTTCGGTCGCGGGCATCGACGCCGCCTCCGCCTCCGCGTCGGCAGCACAAGCAGACGCAGACGCAGACGAGCAGGCGGGCGACGGTGGAGGACGTGTCGGACGAGGGGACGGAGGTTCCGCGGGTCGCGTCGCCGCCGCCGCGGGCGGGGCCGTCGCAGCTGCGCAGGCCCGCCGTGCCCACGCCCTCAAGGGCCCGGGGACACAATGCGCATCATGCCGACAACCACGCCAGTAACGAGCGCAACAAGAGCCAAAATGGGGACCCGGAGACGCCGTTCCCGCAGATCCGGGGCGCGCATTTGGAGCGGTTGTTCTTTTCGGCGCCGGAGCATGATGCGCGGACGTGTACGGTTTGTGGGCGGAGGCGCGGGGGTGCGGGTGCGGGTGCGTTGGAGGGGCGGGCGCGGGCGCGGGGGAGGGAGTGGGTGCCGTCGAGGATGGAGAGGGAGTTTAGGGCAAGGATGCATGAGGCGGGGTCGGATGATGATGAGGTGGTGGAGACTGCTGCTGCGAGGAGGGCGGGGAAGCAGCGAGAGCGGGAGCAGGATCCGGAGGAGGAGCGTGATTATGAGGCGGTGGCCAGGAAGGCGGGGTTGCCGCCGCAGACGATCGTGGCGCGGGTCATTCGGGAGTTGGAGGATGATTTTACGCATTATAAAAGGTTCGTTTCTTCGTCTTTCTTTGACGACTTGTACTGACAGATTCATGTTGTAGCGTGTACGTGGAGCTTGCGGACCAGTACAAGGAGATGGACGCTGTTTCGGACGTTCCGAAGCGGAACATGCTCGCGAAGCATCTTCGTGAAGTTGTTGATATCCTGGAGCAGAAGGTGTGTTGCGGTTGGACTTGTCACCCTTCAACTTCAACTCACTTGCGTTTCTTTACAGGGCGACCAGATTGCGTCTCTGTACGACTGCTTGACGTTCAAGGATAGACCTCTCAAGAGTGTGCGACGCCCGTCCTGAGCTCGATGGCCCGCGCGCATCTGAATCTACATATTAGCATATCATTCATCTATCTTATCTATCGTTTTCCCATTTCGGTGGTCCTATTTCATCCCAAGTATCACTAGTAAGTAGGCAAGCACGCATCATCTGTATATAGTAGTACTACACCACATCCACGTATCTTCTTGGTTCGACCCCTTCATCCATTTCATGTATCATCCATCCTACCCGCTAGATGACGACATCTTTTCTTGTGTATATTATTACTACTGGATTCAATGATTTTCGGTGGTATTTGATTTGGGTGTGTTGAGATTCGAGAAAGGAAGAAAGAAACAAGAGAAGAAACCGAAGCCGACGAAGATTGATGGGAGCCGTTTTGGGCCACTCGTCCAGTGACCTCAAAAAGGAAATTCGCGTCGTTGGCGGGGGGTAATTTCTGTGTGGTTTGGGTTGAGATTGGACTTGTTCTTCAGGTTTAGCAAGCGGTATAAGGGATTGGGAGGGATGTTAGCCGCCGTTTTAGACACGTTTCATCGAATTCGACGATTTCGGCGGCCAGTAGAAAATCGCTGCTTGCGCATCAGAATTTGTCGTCACAAAGTCGTTAGTACATAATCCACGGTAGGTATGATTACAACGATAGTATATACTACCTCGAGTCCGTCCCGATTCCATAGGTATGATTACAGTATTGGTATCACAGGGTATCACATCAATCCGCTCCGATTCTGCGTTTCTTGCGGCCACCGTGTTTTATTCTCCAGCCACCGTTGTGTGGAAAGTATGAGAAGCTCCAACAATTCGACTTCGAGATTCGCTAGTACCGATAGGGGGATCCCGAAGCGGGGCGGTGTCCAGGGTACAATTCTCCCATGAGAGTTGTGTAGATTAAAGTATCCGTTAGGGAGTGAGAGTTCTTCGGATAGCCAGTGACATAACCGGCATGATTGCTCGGCGATTCCGATGGTGTTGCTATGTCCCTGGGGTAGTAGGGGAAGCATGAGAGAGCGCGCAATCAAACGGTCGACGGGGAACGTACCTCAAATGCATCGAGGAACTCGGCCGTGCCGCCTCTCGTTACGCCGGGATCGCCAACACCGTATTTACCCTGACTAAATGCGTATGCGATCCCCATCATGCTCGCCTCGCAGTGGATCGCGCCAGGGAATTCGGTCACGGACAGATGCAGGGAAATCAGTGCTTCCACTACACCCGTGTAATATTTCGAGAGTCCGAGCGCGGGTATCACCCTCGCGCGCATGATGCGCGGGATGGAGTTCATTGATTTCATGGGGGCGGCGAGGAAGGTCTCGATTACGTGCACTTTGGGGAGAAATTGGCGGAGAATCGAGGAGACGGTGCAGTGGGGGCTCGTTAGAGCCGATACTGCCACGTCGTAGGCGACGACTGCGCTCCACGAACGGAGGATGGCATTAATTGAGGATTTGTCCTGCTGGTCGGTATATTCTACTGTGTGAATTCAATACATATGCGGGCAAATGGTTGTGTTTACGCACGCTTATTGCGGGGTAGCAGATTATCTAGCCGCATTTTCAGCGAGGGGACATTTAGAATGGCCCGGGCGGGGCCGAAGTACAGGAAGAGACGCAAAAAATGCAGGGCAAGGACCACATCTGTCGCACTGCTGGTTTGCTCAGGGTGGAACCCGGTGACCGTGTTGATGACCACCCGTAGCAGTGAAACGAAGAATTTCTTCCATCTCCCGAAGGTGGCTAGATTGAACAAAAGTTCAACGTGACCAGGCCATTGAACCGCAGGTCGGTGCGGGATGGAGAAATCGTCGATGAGGATGAGAGGAAATGGGATCGCTAGCCATTGTTCATGGACGTCTTCGACGCTGCTGAGCTCCCATTTGTTCAAAACGTCGTGGAGTGGAGGATTTAGGAGTTCCACGGCACTCTGTAGCCGCCGGTATATTTCCCGATGACACCGCCTGACTATGAAACACTCCAAGGTTCGGGTCGTGGGGTCGTAAAAGTCTTGGTTGACGAGTCGAAGAGCTTGAAACACATCTCCTGCGTGCTCAGCAAGCGTAATCTTGGAAGAGGGACGTCTGGTAGAGAAATGAGCCTGCTGCGGCTGAAAGGAAACATTATATATAGCCGACCTGTCCTCAGCCAGTTGCTTGAGGGTCTTCCCCGACGGCGGTACAGGGTTGAGCTTGACCAACCCTGGTCCTTTGGTCCTTTCTGCCCACCCTTTTCGCGCGATAATTTCCGTGGCATTAACGTAAAAACCACGATGGGAAGACCCCCCTGTGACCGCAATCGTCTGCCGTCCAACAGGCGAACCTGTCGTCAACAGGGTCGCGAGGTGACTGAAGATTTTGGAGCGGTCCTTGTCTTTCATAGACATGTCAAAATTGTCATGAGCGTGGAAGTTGTATTGCTCTTGGATTATGTGAACCGCTGTCGAAAGCGCACGTATGCTCCGCTCGAGGCGAAGGAACTCTGGCGTGAGCTCCGGGGTAGGCAAAACAGAGCCCTTGGATTTCGGAATGGCTGAGATACTTGGGTGACGACGGAGCGACATGGCTGTCCATGCGAAAGAGAGAAAAGGAGTCTCCACCCTCAGAGTCAGGAGCCAACTTGAACGTCCTATCAAATAATTTCCAATCGACAACAGACAACCAGCAAGATGGCATAGGGACACATATTCAAGCCAGGTTAGGATGGCCAGTTCGAGGAATTATAGAGCGTGACACGTTGGAGACGAAGCAGCGAAAGGCCACGGCCCACCACGGTGCACAACTGCGGCACACGAGTTGAGATCATCGCAAGGAACGAGCAGGCTTGGCGGAATCAGTGGCGGTGAAGCAACGGATCACCCGTTGTTGAACTCGGAAGACCACGGCAAACACTTTCTACTTTTTCGCGACTCTTCTCTCCAAGTGGTATGGACGACCGGCCGCACAAAGCGCATAGGCCGTCTACGTCTGGTGGAAAGGTGGATAAAAAGGATAAGGGCAAGGGGAAAGAAAAGCAGCATGGCTTCAATGAGAAGGTATTCAAAATTTTCAACTAATTACACTTGCATGCCGACCCCTGTTCACACAGGCATTTGCTCCGAAATCTGGGCGTCGAGCTGACCGGCAGGGTCGTCGCAATGTCGAGCGCGATCAAACCCGTCTTCACGTTCCTTTGGTGAATCGCACACCAGATAGTGAACCCCCTCCCGTGATAATTGCTATTGTGGGCCCTCCCGGCGTCGGCAAGACCACCCTTCTCAAAAGTCTCGTACGGCGGTACACCAAACAGACGTTGAACGACGTCAAGGGACCAGTGACCGTCGTCAGCGGGAAGAAGCGCCGTTTAACATTCATCGAATGCAACAACGACCTCAACAGCATGATTGACATTGGGAAAATCGCCGACCTCGTCCTCCTTATGATTGACGGCTCTTTCGGGTTCGAGATGGTGCGTTTGCCTGTTTATGTTCCGCTTCTTCGCGTACTAAAATGCATTTCTAGGAAACCTTTGAATTTCTCAACGTTCTTCAATCCCATGGCTTTCCCAAAGTTATCGGCATCCTAACTCACCTCGACCTCATAAAGAAAGCGGCGACATTAAAGGATACGAAAAAAGCGCTGAAGAAGAGATTTTGGACCGAGATATATCAAGGCGCAAAACTCTTCTACCTTTCCGGCGTGTTGAACGGACGGTATCCTGACACCGAAATCCTAAACCTTTCGCGTTTCGTCAGCGTCATGAAGTTCCGCCCCCTTGTCTTCAGAAACGCGCACCCGTACCTCCTTGCCGATCGAATCGAGGACCTCACCCCGCGTGAGCAGGTGCGGCAAAGCAAGGGAAAATGCGACCGTAATGTCACCGTCTACGGTTACGTCCGCGGGACGAACCTGCGATTGGGAACCAAGGTCCACATCCCGGGTGTTGGGGATTTGGAGATGAAGGGCGTGACGATTTTGGGCGACCCGTGTCCGCTGCCCGACGCGGACTCGGAAAAACGTAGAAAGCTGAGCGAGAAAAAGAAGCTCCTGATTCACGCGCCGATGAGCGATATCGGCGGGGTGATGTACGACAAGGACGCGGTGTGGATCAATGTTCCGGGTAGTTTTACGAGGGGCAATGCGGATGGTGGGTCTCGACTTGTATCCATCTTCGATTGCGACTAATTTCTGTGTACTCAGTTCCGCAAGGTGAGGGAGAGCAAATGGTCATGGACCTCCAGGATGCGGGTGCCACCCTCGAGGATGGCGTTGCGCAGAGCCACATCCGTCTGTTTGGGTCGTCTGCAAAACATCTAACAGTGGAGGCCGCTGTCGACGATGACGATGAGAGTGATGGTTATGAGGACGAGGACGAGAGCGGAGAGGAAGAAGAGGATGATTCCGGCATCGACTCCGGAGAGGACGACAACGACGACGCCGACGACGCCGAAGAAGCCGCTCCTCATCCATATAGCACAGGCCGCTCAACACGGCGGGATGTTAAACGCACGCTTCCGACGGCCAGCAGCTCAAAAGTCCAGCGCGCTGACGTCGAGTACGCGGAGAGCGATTCCGATTTAGGGGATGAGGATGAGGATGAGGGAATGGGGAAGCGGTTTCGGATGGAGGACGGGGATGCGCTCGATATCCCGAGCGATGATGGCGAGGGCGAAGAGGATGAAGGAGATGACGATGAGGAGACTGCTCCAAAGTGGAAGTCAAACCTTGCCGCCAAGGCACAGGCGGCGTCGTCAAATTCACGGCGGCGGAAAGATTGGATGAAGCTAATCTACTCCAGTGGACTGACGCCCGAGGAGGTGTTGAGCGGAAAAGAGGAGGAACAAATGGCCGTCGACGAAGAAGAGGACGACGGCGAGTTTTTCCGGTTCAAAAAGGTGTCGATCAAGGACGCGGACGATGAGGTGGATGCGAGCAAAGAGGCGTGGAAGGAGGAGGACTTGAAGAAGTGGGAGGACGACGACATGCTTGACTCTATCCGTGGGCTGTTCATCACGGGTCCTGTAGCACAAGAGGGCGGGGAAGCGGAGGGAGAGGGCTATGAGGATGCTGAGGACGCCGGCGGAGATTTCGAGGACCTCGAAGCGGGTGACGGGGCCGCTCCTGCAGCATCCCAGCCACTGAAAGCGGAGTCGTCCCGGGCCGCCGCCCTTGCTGCCAAGAAGGAGGAGCTCAAACGGAAGTTCGATGAGCAATACGACGACCCAGAATCATCCAAGGTCGACTTTTACACCGAAAAGAAGGACGAGATCTCGCGGCAGCTGCAGCTAAACATCGAGGAATTCAAAGATGTTCCCGTCGAATCACGCGCCCTTGTAGAAGGTTTCCGACCTGGCACTTACGTGCGGATAGAGCTCACGGACGTTCCTTGCGAGATGATCGAGCATTTCGACCCGACGTATCCCATCATTGTTGGTGGCCTGCTGCCTGCAGAGGAGCGCTTCGGCTACGTCCAGGTGCGCATTAAGCGCCACCGTTGGTATGTCAAGACGCTCAAGACCAACGACCCGCTTATATTCTCCCTGGGCTGGCGGCGCTTTCAAAGCGTCCCGATATATTCACTCGACGACCACTCCATCCGGATGCGCATGCTCAAGTACACGCCCGAGCACATGCACTGTTATGCGACGTTTTACGGGCCTGTGTCACTCCCTAATACCGGCTTCTGCGCATTTAACTCGCTGGCCGCCGACACGCCAGGTTTCCGGGTGTCTGCGACCGGGGTGGTGCTGGATATTGACCGCTCGGTGAAGATCGTCAAGAAGATTAAACTGACAGGTGTCCCGTACAAGATCTTCAAGAACACTGCATTCGTGCGGGACATGTTCAGCACCGCGCTTGAGGTGGCCAAGTTCGAGGGCGCCAACATCCGTACCGTGTCCGGGATACGAGGACAGGTCAAGAAAGGACTTTCGAAACCGGACGGGGCGTTCCGAGCCACCTTTGAGGATAAAGTGCTCAAAAGTGGTGAGTATCTTGTTTTACTTCAAAAGATATCCAGCTGAGCGGCTCCAGATATTATATTCCTGCGGGCATGGTACTCGATCCAGCCCCGGAAATTCTACAACCCAGTCACGTCTCTTTTGTTGTCGGACAAATCGCAATGGACCGGCATGCGTCTAACGGGGCAAGTCAGACGAGATGAGGGCATCAAGACGCCACTCAACGTGAACTCGACCTACAAGCGCGTCGAGCGTCCGGAACGGCGATTCAACCCGCTCATCATCCCGAAGAAGCTGCAGGCGGCGTTACCTTACGCGTCGAAGCCTCGACTGATGAAACCGCAGCGACAGCAGACGTATATGCAAAAGCGTGCAGTGGTGATGGAGCCGGAGGAGCGCAAGGCGGTGGCTTTGTTGCAGCAGATTCGTGCTCTGCGCAAGGATCAAGTGGCACGGCGGAAGGAGAAGAAGAACGAGAAGAAGGCGGTACACCAGAAAAAGGTGGAGAAGGAGGAAGAGAGGAAGGGGGAGAAGGTCAAGGAGCGTAAGAAAGAGGTGATGCGGGCAACAGGGCGGAAAAGCAAGAGGGAGGCAGAAGCCGAGGAAGGGCGGGGGTCGAAGCGGCGAAAGACACAGACATAGACATGTATAGGGAGCTGGGGTCAATTCCTCTCAATTTGATCTCTGTAGAATTCGCCGCATCTAGACATGGAACTAAACCGTGCCACGACGGTTAGAAACAGGGCGGATTGGGATTTGGGATTTGGGGTTCTTTTATGTGTGCACTCGAGCGATGTACAGTGTATTATATGGTTTCGACATTGACGAACGGAAATACCTATCCGAGAGCCCCGATGTTTGTCCCGTTTATATTGGTATAATAGGCGTCCCAGGACCCAGTGTTTCTGCAGCACATCTAGTCAGTCTGCCTGATATGAATCGATAATCACGCACGAGATGTCGATCGGGGCCGCCATCCACATAGACAATAGTTCATCATCGAGCACGATGTTCATCGAGTCAAGCGGCTCTGTATCTGCAAGTAATTGTTCAATGGAGACTCCTGGGGCAGGTCCGAAGTGATCAGATGAAAGGGGACCGCTCCAAAGATGCTCGGGTATTGGCTGTCCATCAGGCTTATCGTGGACACTTGTAGACGACGGGGAGACCCCCGACATAGTGAAGGTGGATTGCCGAGGTTTTGCTGGTTGGAGTTCATCAGTGTCGCTCGGAAGGTTCTTCAACGGAAAAAGACCATCCAGAGACAAAAGTCCTCCGAGTAGCTCCCCGAGTCGACCCGCCGCCTGCCATCTGCGTATATTCACATTTGCGAAACATATACGCGAAGGCGTGCTTACCTATGTTGAGCGAATTTGAGAATTTCCATTGCTCTTTCAACTTGGGCGAGATCCTTTTTCGGGTGCAACCCCGCGCGTTTGGTCGCAAATATATTTAGGCTGAGGACGACACCCGAGACGAACACGGGGTTCTGTTAAAAATTGAGGGGTTTGAACATATGTAGAATGAGTGATGACACACGAGCATATTCGGCGGAGGCAGCCTTTGTAACTTGTTCAGCCAGATATCTGCGGTGTGAACGATGGCGCGCGCCGCTCTTGTGCATATCGAGAGAGAGGAAGGCATTGAAGCATCCGGCACCTTGTGGAAGTATGGCCGGTGAATCTTGCAAGAGGAATTCAGCAACCGTAACCGGGAAAACGGCCAAATTCCCACCGTTATCAGAATATATTGATAAGTAATGTAGAGCGAGGCAGATTGGTCGAAGAAAACACCTTGCGGGGGGCTTTCAGGATCCCACCGAACTGGATGAGAAACGTAAGAACACGACCTCGCAGCATTCTTGCACTTACGGTGTGAGGGGATAGTATCAAGAAAATCGTTCATCGCGGAATTGAGCTCAGAAACAGTACGCTGTTCCCACTGTGGGCCATTCCATCCCATTAGTAATTTCGCTTTCCTAGAGCCATATAGGCGGCGCAATGTATCTCCCAGAATTTCGCATAGGCGTGAATCACAAATGAAATATGAGATCAGAGGGGGCTCGCCCGGGGGCTGAGTGAATCCACAATCCCAATATTCGTCGTCGATCTGAAGCGGAGGGTTGACGTCGTAATCTTCGCCGTGTAACCCCATTGGCCGTCCAAGGAATGTGCACATCATCGTGTCCACGCACATGAACGACCTACGGGGCTCATTTAAGATGAACGAAAAGGGATCGGGAACGCGCGGTCATACCAAAAGGTTTTCTTCCAGAGTTCATCCTCCACGGACAAATTAGTCGAGTCGCGCTTTCGGCGGTGTTTGCCTCGTTGTTGAAGGAAACGAATGCCGAGTCCCTGCATAACATTAGATTTCCATGCGATTCTTTGGACGCGTGCGCACCAAATACACCCACGATATCTGAGGGAGGGAGGTTCCGAGCGAGTAGAGCGCCATGAGCTGACAATTTCCGGGTGAGTGCAATGTATAGGGGGAACGTAGGTGCGTACGCAATACATCTGAGTCTGGTGCGACATGTGGGTCAATATTCAACGAAAAGTTTAAGACGGCGAACCTCGTGTATCGACGGTTCAAACATTTTTCTAACCATCTCCAGCTGTTTGGCAAATTTCCATCCAGCCGACAGTGAATTGCCTTCAATAAGGACACGAGGATCGTCCGAATACTGCGCGCGCGTTAATTTCGAGGAAAAGGCATAAGTAATGATTCCTCACTCGTGAGGCGAGCGCTAACACCGAGAGCAGTAGCCCACCAAATTCCATGTTTGTCAAGTGGAGGCCTTCCGCAACAGACTTTTCAAATAAAGGTCGATGCAGAATGGGGAGAGTCGGATGTACGACGGTGAAGTAGAGCTCTAACAGAGAAGCTATCAAGTCGCCATCTGGATAGGTATAATGGGCTCGCTTGTCGTAGTGTTCCTTCTCCCACTGGAGAAACATGAGAAGAGTGGGGAACTGGGAGGCACAAACTAACTGGTAATATATCCCAATATAAGCTTCGTCTCGTATGCACGATCATTGGTCGCCCTGTGTACTGTTCTTTCATCTATGGACATGAGATAAATTAACAAAGACGATGAACGTTGGTAGGCTCACCGCCATAGCATTATTGACCAGTGCAAAACTCCCCGCCGAACCGAAATATTTCTTTTCCATCGTTGTGACTGAAAATTGGCGGAAACGGACGGCAAGCTCTTCAGCGACATCGTTGTCCTCCGGCGGGAGTTCTTCGACAGTGGTGATGTCGCTTTCCGGAGATCTTTGCTGAAATACAGATGCATTCGTAGAGGCTCCTTGGGAGTGCAACGGCTGTGCACAGAGGGAACAGACGGATAGCGTTCGTAATTTACTCTTCAACGCCGCAATTTCATGCTTTAGCTCCTCCACCGTCGGATTCTTGGGCCCACGTTTTCTTGAAGGTTCGACATAGGTGCAGGGAGAACCAAATGCGACGCAATTACTGCAGTTTCTATTGGGCATGGTGGGTCCATCGCATTTGATTTTTCGTCTCCTACATATTCGTTGGTCCCGTTCATAGACGCACCTTGCTCTTCCCTCTTACCTACATATGTCGCAGGATCGTTCGGGCCTGCGCTGCTTCATGTTAACTGGCATGAATATATGCGCGGGGTTGGACATGAAGGGGGGGAGCTCGACCGCAGATTTATAGCGCGTCTGTCTAGAAAGTGGAGAGAGCGTACGCGTTGCGCGCAGTCGCTCGCGCAGCGCCTCGGTGCCGATCATGACTAATGTGAATTACTTCTTGCCGCCGGCCTTCAAACAACGCGCCGACACCATCACATCGCAGCACGTCGCTCTCTGTCCCGCAATTTCGTGGGTGCATATTGGGTGGATAAATAGCGTTTATTCCGAAAACTAAATAGAAAAGGAACGGGATTATGTGGAAATTTACTTTGGTAATGGGACTATCTAAGAGTCGAACCCGTCTTCGAAAGCAGTAGCCAGGAATGCCTCGATCTCCTTCTTGTGTTGGATCTTGGAGGAAACACCGTCAGATAGTGCGGGGATAGAGTAAAAAATACGAACCTTGCTACCAGTGGCGACCGAGCTCGTGGGTCCACGGCCGGCATAGAAGGGGTACTTGCCCTTGTGGTGCTCGGTTTTGTTCGCGGCAGTGTAGATACGGGGGCCGACGTAGCTCCAAGAACCGTTGTTAAGAGGCTCCTCCTATAGAAATCGTTAGCTTGTTCGCACTTCGCGAACGGAATACTTACCTGGCACCAGATGAGCTTGGCGTTGGGGTACTTGTCAAGGTGGGGGTGGATCTACAGAGAATGAGAGGGGCGGCAAGTACAGGAATTATGCATCATACCAGATCGTAAGGGAAGGGCGAGACCTGTTCAACCCTGCTGATGGCCACGTCGTTGACGCCTCGCTCCTCGCGAGCCGCAAGCAGAGTATGGTAGACTTGACCTATAACGCATAAAAGTATCAGAATCATCTTTAATAATCTAGTACGAAGGACGAACCAGAGCAAAGGATGTGGCGTGTAATCTCTTCGGGAGCAACCAAATTTTCAGGGTGCGGCTCAGCGATGTAACGTTGGAAGTGGGTGTCGCCAATCATTTCAGACAGATCGGACCGGGCCTTGGGGTGACGCAGGAGGTTCTTCGAAAAGAAGAGGATCAACTGCAGCGGAAAGTGAGCTTCAAGTAAAAAAATCTGGCAATTGAAGCAACGTGCCGGCTTGCGGAAGTCACGGTGGATTTGACGACGGAGGACGTGGAACTGTGCTCGAGGTTAGGATTAGCGTAAAATGAAGCAAGGCTAAAACGAACGTAGTTAGCCGGGGTCCTGAGGGTATTTTTGATAAGTAAGGAGGGCATATTAAGCAAATAAATGCTCACGTCGGATATACGACCTGCATGTTGCAGTCCTGGTGCTGGCGTTCGACCTTCTCGGGAGTCGGGAACACGTTGGGGTGGTCATCGCAGAGCTGCAAGAACCGCTCGATTCTCGCACTCGAATGTTCGGGGCCCTGGCCATCGTACCCATGCGGCAAGCTCATCACCAACCCAGTGCGTTGCAACCACTTGCGCTCTCCAGCAGCAATGAACTGATCGATAATGCACTGCGCGTTGTTCGCAAAGTCACCGAACTGCGCCTCCCACACCGTGAGCGAGTCTGGCGAGACGAGGGAGTACCCGAGCTCGAAACCGAGAGTACCGAACTCGGATAACGAGGAGTTGCAGACGACGAAGCGCGCTTGGCTGGAGCCGAGATCGTTGAGCGGCACGTACTGCTGCTCGTTGACCTGGTCGTGGATGACGGCGTGGCGCTGCGAGAAAGTTCCACGCTCGACATCCTGTCCCGAAACACGGACGTGAATTTTCTCCAGGGCAAGAGAACCGAAAGCAAGGGCTTCGGCAGTGGACCAGTCGATGTTCGTACCTTCCTCGACGGTCTTCCCGCGAGTGGAAAGGATACGCGCAAGGTTACGGTGGGGGGTGAAGCCGTTGGGGTACGTCGAGATCGCTTTGCCGATACGCTGGAGAGTCGTCTCGTCAGAACCGGTGGAACGCGTGGGGAGGGTCTCCTCGGCGAGCTTCTTGGGGGACGGGAAGCCTTGCCATGCCGCTGAGAGCCATTCCTTGCTCGTAGGGACGTAGTCCTTGGAGGCGGCGGCAGCCTTCTCGAGCATGCCCCAAACCCACTTCTTGTGGTCCTCGATATCCTTCTCCGTGAAGGTTCCGCGGCCAACCAAGAACTTGGCGTACTGCGTGAGGGGAGTCGGCTGCTTTTCGATGGCCTTGTACATCCGGGGCTGCGTGAAACTCGGCTGGTCGGTCTCGTTGTGGCCATAACGGCGATAGCACACAATGTCGATGACGACGTCCTTCTTGAATTTAGCGCGGTAGTCGGCGGCGAGCTGGCAAACAAAGTTGACGGCCTCGACATTGTCTCCGTTGACGTGGAAAATCGGCGAGTCAATGGATTTAGCAATGTCAGACGGGTAAGGCGTGGAACGGGCGAAACGGGGGTCGGTGGTAAAACCAATCTGGTTGTTCACGATGAGGTGGATGGTGCCTCCGGTGCCGTAGCTGGGGAGATTGTGGAAGCCCATGGTCTCGTAAACGATACCCTGGCCCGCAAAAGCAGCGTCACCGTGAAGAAGAATACCAATGGCCGTAGTGTGGGTCGTCTCGTCCTGCTCGAAGTGCTGGATGGCACGGGTCTTGCCGAGAACGACAGGATCCTCAGCCTCCAAGTGTGACGGGTTGGCGACGAGCGAGAGCGAAACCTTCTTTCCGGAGGGAGTAGGCCGGACGTAATTTGCGCCGAGATGGTATTTCACATCACCAGCGGGAGAGTCGTCGGTCGAGGAACCGGAGAATTCGTTCAAAATAGCCTCGATGGGTTTCCGAATGACATTGCTGAGGACGTTGAGACGGCCACGATGAGGCATGCCGATCGTGACATGTTTAACACCGTGATCAACCGAGCGGTCGATGAGTGCCTTCATCCCAGGGATGAGAGCCTCGCAACCTTCGAGCCCGAAACGCTTCTCGTTGGGGTATTTGCTCGCGATGAATTTTTCGAACGACTCTGACCAGATGAGTCGGTCGAGAATCATGCGCTTCTCGTCAACCGTGTAATTCCAAGGTTTCGGAATTTCAACGCGCTCTCTGATCCAGTCACATTGCTCCTTGTCAGGAATGTGAACATATTGAATTCCGACGGCACCACCTGGCGTTTTCTAAGTTTTTGGGGCACAACCAGAGAAAGAAAACATACAGTAGATCCGCTTGCAAAGCTTGATGATTTCCTGCAGTGACATGGATTTTCTGTCTTCGTTGGCGAAGTGGGGAAGGATACCGGGGCCAAGAGTGATTTGCTTGTCGAGGTCTCGCTCCGTGAAACCATAATGACTCAACTCGAGTTCCGGAGGTTGAAGGTCAATGAGGTCAGCGTCTAGGAGTCCCAAAGGGTCCAAGTCCGCGACGTGGTGCCCGCGTACTTGGTATGCTCGCACCAGTAATTGGGCCTACGAGGAAGGTCGATTAAGAATAAACATATTTTACCACGCGCCGCACCTTGAGATGGTCGTCGAGTTCGCCCCCGCCTCCTACGTGCAACGCCGGGGCACCATCGGCCGCAACCGGGAGGTGACGCGGTGGCGGTTGGAAAGCCTGAGGGCTGGGGAGGCCCTTGTCGAGGCCGGAAAAGTAGACATCCCAAGACACATGCACCGATTTGGGGTCCTGCCTCCAATGTTTGTACATTTCTTCTGCGTAGTACGCATTAGTGCCGTTCGCAAAGGCATCGTTCGGTGACGGCGGGACGGCAGTTGCCAGGTCACGGCTCTGAATGGGGGCGAGCGACCGAGGGAGCTGCGCCGAGCGTCTGCTCACAGCGACAGCAGGCAAACGCCTGAGGGCCTGCCTTGTGAACATTGTGGTGTAGTTGCAAGTGCTAGTGAAGCCAAGTCGACGCGCCAAAATTGATCCTGTCACCAGTGGCAGTGCATACATGTCCGACTACGTCCGACTTCCTTTTCCAAGTTCTCTCATGTTCTCCCACTGCCGCTCCCTCGCCCGCCCTTTCCTCTTGCTTTTTCCGTTCAAAGGCTCTTGAATTATACTCTTCCCCTCTGTGGCTGCATCTCTTTCTGCTCCAGAACAGAGCAAAGGTTTCCGCATCATGAGCCCGGCGGCCGCAACGCCGACGGGGCATCCGCCAGGCCCCCGGTCACTCACCCATACCTAGCTCCGCCTCATAAGGTAAATCAACGGCCCCCGAGAGCTGTTTTTGAAGGCCTATCTCGTGAACGGGACCACCTGGAAACTTTTTGACCAGGTGAAAAGATGCGGGCAGATGAAAAGAAGGCGATTCCCGGAGGGTAGGGGAAAAAACGAGTTTTTGCGCCCTCCAGAGCCGATTTTCATAAGGTAAATCAACGAGATTTTGAACTTTTGGGCGGAGCTAGATATGGGCGAGTGACCGGGGGCCTCATCCGCCCTCGTCCGTCTTGCGTCCGTCAATATCTCGCGAGCTCAAGCAGATCTCATTCTTTCCTCCAAACCAGCGACGCTGTCAATTTCTCCGTCTACGTCTTCTGTGTCTTCTCCGCAGATCCATATAAAGCTCTCCGCGATAGGTCTGCGGGACGGGTACTACTAAAGCCATATACGACCAAATGGGTTCCCGAAGAGATTACAATATAGAATAAATTATCACAAAGCGCCCGCAGGGCTACAGAGCTACACCGTGTACTCGGATTGACTGTTCCTGTCTTTGCGAGTGGGTACAAGGGTGTACGAGGAAGATTCTGCAAGGGGGAGTCATGTCCTTGGCGTACAAGGCCCAGGGGTCGACGTACTGGACATATGCACCGACGGCAGTTCGCATCCGCCTGCAACAGCTGGTGCGCGGATGACCACCATCGCATCTGTCTCTTCGTCCTTCCAGGGTTCGTGTACTTCGGTCAGCAGTTCCCAGTAGTCTTTGCACCGCTGCTTGGTGATGATCCTGGACCTTAATCGGACAGTGTACAGGAAACAGTTCCACACCACGGGCGTCGCGAGAAATAGGACGAAAATGATTATGCGAGAAGCCAGGGTGGAGGCTTTACTGAAGGTCTCGGTGCGTGCTGGAGGAAGGATTAAACACGAGAGAGCGAATGGCGGTGATGTACATTGTAGACTGCTAACCGATGTTGTACGCCGCGACAATCCAGACCAGTATCGGCTCAGTAAAGACGTTCGCATAGTCCAGCCACGCGTTTACCGTCGCCATGATGAGTGTAACAGCGATAAGGGCAGGGCCAGAGGTGCTCAAAGGGATGTCCAGCTCGCCCACATATAGCAGAAGGGATAAGAAGGCGGGGATGTACAGAACAGACATGCATATCACCCGGACTAAGAGACCCCAGTGGTTCTTACAACCAGTCGGAGAAGGAGTTACGGGTCGAACTGGGCATGGTGTTGGTGTCAAGGACGAGGGACAAGTGTGAGTCCATTGAAACATAGGGGTCCGTAACGTAACTACACGCCGTCAATGTAGTGACATGTGTTTCGTTCTTCCTTTCATCCTCCCTTCCCGACTTCTTTCTAACTGACTTACTTTTCCGTACAAAGTGAGACTCTTTGCCCTTCAGTTCTGCTGTAACTTCATATTCCTTCGGCTCCAGAACAAAAGTTTTCGCATCATGAACACAGCCGCGACGCCGACGGAGGTCGATACGGCGCCCGTCAATGCTCCCTTTCCCTACGACGATAAAGCTCAAGCAGATCTCATTCTCCAAACCAGCGACAATTTCAATTTCTTTGTCTATAAGCTCCTTCTGTCCCTCGTTTCCCCCGTCTTCAAAGACATGTTTACGTTGCCACAACCTGTATCTCACACTCTTCCCGACTCCCATCCGGTCATCCCAGTCGAGGAGAACAGCGATACACTCAACAGACTCCTCTCCTGGTGCGACCCGCGCGTGTCACCCATAACCGGTACCCTCGAAGAAATCCAAGTGGTGCTGGAGGTGGCCGATAAATATTGCATGGAATCGGTCACGAAGCGTGTCGGTGAAATGCTGGCGTTCGGAGTCAATGATTTGTGTCCTGCAGGATCTGGGTCCGTTCGTCTTTACGCCATCGGCATCCGCTATAGCATGGCCACCCTCGCCCACAAAGCCGCCAGATGCTCTCTCGCCGCCAAATGGGAAGATCTCATGGCCGAGGATGTACCTGAACTAGCCTACATCCCTGGCTCAGCACTTCACCGCCTCCAGCGGTACCGCCTCGCGTGCGGTGCGGCAGCCAAAAAGGTGGCCCTCGATTGGAACTGGGTTGCGCTCACTGCACCGGGAGCTGCAACAGGAGTGGTGTCTGAATGCGTGCTCTGCGCCAATGGGGTGCCGCCTCGTCATTGGAGCAAATGGTGGGTACAGTACATGGACGTTGCGGCAGAGGAGCTGTATAGAAATCCATCTGGTAGCACCGTCACACCCGAGCTTGCTATGGTGTCACTTTCGCATCTAGGTTCCTGCCAGGATTGTGGACGGACGGTGGGCGAAACTTATCGGGCACTGGTCAAATTCAACAAGGCTTTCGTGAAAGAGATCGAACGAGTCGTCGACGAGGTATTGTTTCTTCGCTTTCACGTCTTTGTTCTTGATCTAGATCTGCTACAGGTACCAGCCGTTGCGATGACTTAGACGCGAGACCTACAGCCCTGTATTTTGTGTGCATGTCTTTCAATCTGTCGTTGTCCAGCCGCCTTTTGAGCTTTGAGGACAAATATCGCGCCGGAAACTACTCAGGGACCGAAAGACATTCGATGAAATATACACCCTATTGAACAGCTGATCTCCTCGCTCTCGTTCAGTCTTTGATGACGTTCAAGTCTACTGTCCGAGTCGGCGCCGAAGTCCAAGCTTAGTCGTGGGAAACCGGATAACTAGCGACGATGGGAAAATTGCCTTTATTGGCCATCGGAGGCGTAACCGTTTTAGCGATGCCGTTCAAGATGCCGTCGCTCAAAGCAAACCGCCGTAGCGGAAAATCTTGTACATCGAAGGGGACCATAAACTGAGTACGCTCGACGCGAGAAACATTGTTGGTGTTATCGTGGTGTCTCAAAGTTGATTAACGAGACCCAATCCCCTTTTATTGCGCAGGTCCACCCCGGTGTCCCTTCAGTACATGTAGCTGAAATGGTCGATGCAGGCGTCTGGTCAGTGCGCATTCCGATCCAGCGCAATTTACGTCATTTCGATCGGACAGCAGGCCAGACCTATTAGGCGTGTCCCTGTTCGCTTTCGATCATGCCCGTCCCTATACTTCAGCCGCAGCCCGTTATCCCGCATATTTTCGCCCATGCCATCCATACCATGGCCAAGCCGTTTCTTTCTGCTCCTCGTTCCCGCCGTTTTGGGTCTCTACCTCTTCCTCACGTTCCGCACGCATGTTGAAACCACCGGCGTCCTCTTGGACAACTCCCAAGTCACTTCCAACACCACGGAGACCAGGAATGCGACGAGAATCCTCCTTGTATCGGCGTTCTTTCCTCTTTTGAAATCCAAGCACTCCGTACACGAGTACGAGGAGTGGCTGACGAAATACCTTGAACCCATTACCACCGACATCTACTTTTACGCTCCCGTCGTAATGGCAGAACTAATCCGCAAGTGTCGGGGCGACATGCCAATTATAATCGACACAACATATTCGTCGCCATTCGAGATCCCTCCTCTCCGTGAGTTCAGAGAGCAGTATAACGCGATGCACGCGCAGGATCGTGAACGCGCCCGTCATTCGCCCGAACTGGTGCGTGTTCATGTAACTACTAGCATCTCTCTAATCCACGCACTGGCACTTTAGTACGCTGTGTGGAACGCTAAGCCATTCTTCTTGGACAAAGGCGTACAGGCACTTTCTCGCGCTGGCAGGGATTACGATTACGCCTTCTGGAACGACGCCGGCAGTTTCAGGACGTCCCACAAATACCAAGACTGGCCCGATCCGGAGAGAATACGAGAGATCTGGGAAGAGGGGAGCGTGCTGACCGGGGAGAAAGAGGACGACCTGCTGTTTTTCCCCATCACCGGGCTCCCGGATGCGAGTCTTCGCTTCTGGGAGCAGGATAACGGACCCGTCGACGTCGAATTCAGTGAAGGTGCGAATAAACGGAAACCAGGGTACATAACTATCACTTAATCTCTCCACCGCAGGTTCGTTTTTTGGTGGCACTCCCAGCGCCATCGCCTGGTGGCACCACACATTCTACGCCTACCACGACCACCATCTTAAACTTGGCATTTTCATCGGGAAGGATCAGACCCTCATCAACGCCCTCTTCCTCCTTTTCCCTTCACGCATCATCACAGTCTGGCTGGGCGATCCCCAAGCGCCGGAGTACATCGAGACGCTGCGCCTCACCGACAAAGGCGCACTCGGGAACTGTGGCCCCGAATGGTTCTACTATCAATTCTGGCTCGCGCAGCTGTCCGAGCAGCGGGCGATGCACAGGATCTGGCAAGCCCGGTGGTCGTGGTGTTGGTGGCGGAAGTGTCGCATTACACGATTATCTGCCATGAGGGATTTGCTGGAGCGTACGTTTGGGATTGATTGGGAGCCTCCACTGCACGCGCTTGCTACTTAGCTTTCGAGTCGGGAAAATACAAGAAATTCGTGCACGGACAAACGTATGTATGATCATCCACAGTAACCAATATTGCGTCGAAGTATTCTATTCAATTAAATGGTTGTTTCAGAGCGCGCGCGGGCCCTTGGGGTCCTGCGTCGCTGAGCCATCAGAAAATTCCCACCGTTGAATTTTCACTGATGTGGACAACGGCATGTTCAAATTTTTTCGTGGTTAAAAAGGTACTTCGACCACAAAAATTTGGTCGCAAGAACATGACGCGTATCCTTCACATACACGTAGCGGACGATATGGAGGTGCCGGAGCGGGATATCTCTACGGCATCAATGATGCCGTATACACGTTTTGGAACGCGACGCGACTTCCACGCCTCCAAGTCTTTGAAGAACAGCTCGTCTAAGACCAAGCCTCTGAATCACTTTTTCGACGCGTCGCGTCGCGTGGTGGTCCATTTGGTGAAGATCAGAAGTGGTTGGCGTTCGCTATTCACGTCACAGTCATTAATATTTTGCTGTGGATGGTTCGCCTTCGAGACTCGCCGGTTTCTCGTGAAGCTTGGCTTCTTACCTTGCTCCGACATCGCTTCGTGGTCCGGCCAATTTATTTCCGGTCCCAGTGGATAATCTTATCTATTCACCCTAGACCTGCCGAGATCGGGCCGTCCTTCATTTTAAGGCATCTCGGCATTGGCTCTACATGCGAGTTCCCGGATGAAACTCACGGGCCGCGGGTCAGCGAGACCTTTCAAGTCTTCACACCTTGTCCATTACCAAGCGAAGCATTTTCTGCCGTACGCTCAAGTCTGTCGTCAGGAAACATCTGCCGAGTGTCTGCCGAAAAAATATTCTTGCCGTGACTCGCCCTCCATATAATTTATTCCATCCTATCTTCTATATATGCTTTTCTCCTTTATATTTTGAGCCGACGAGGTACTACTGTACCGACTTGTATGGTAGCAACGTAACACGTAACGCTAGCCTCAAAAATGTTGCCTAAACGGCCCTGTAACGCTCAAACTTGAGCTTCCGGGGCCCGTTTGGGTAAAATTTCGGCCTTGCGGGGCGTCAATTACCACATTGGGCAACTCCGGTTCCTAAAAAGGCAATTGGTTGCTACCTCCACCAGATTTTTCCGCAACGCACTTTGAATGGTTGCTACTACAGTAGTCACCTGAGCTATAATTAGCGTAGTCGGTCGTACCATCACTATCTTCGTATCTTCTAGACGCGCTCGTCCGTCTAGCAACGACTCGGAAGCATTGAGCAAGACATCGGCCGACGACGGCATTCATGCCGCAGGCCTCGTACTTTCAAAAAAAGAAAGACAAAACAGTCATGAGTGCAGGAAGCAGTGCACAATTGCTTCAAAAGAGGGTGGTAGCTGCACTATAAACATTCGTTCGCCAATTATTAGTCTGATATTAGTCTGCCGTTCGCTACGCTTATTGAGACCGATATGGTTACTAAAGGTTAGGGAGAGAATTTCCCATGTTTCTCATCGGCGGAACAGTCACGGGAAAGATTTATAACCTGCACTCGAACCAGCAGCAAAGATTTAGATTTTCGCCGCAAGCAAACCATGTCCTCGTCTTCTTTGCCAGTGCCGTGGCCGAAGGACGCAGAAGTCAAACTACACAGCGGGGGCTGCCACTGCAGAAAGATTCGCTACGAGTTCGAGCACCCGGACATCTACGCGATGGCAGTTGTGAACTGTAACTGCAGCATCTGCGAGAACCGTGGCTATCTCAATGCGTGCGTTTTGTTGCAACGGTCCCGCGGCGAAAGGTTAACGTCGCACCCAGATACACCTGGGAGGACAAGTTCAGGTTCACAAAAGGCTCCGCGAACGACCTGACCACATATTCGTTCGGGGAAGGAAGAATCATACACAGATTTTGCCCCACTTGCGGCACAACGATTGGCGCGACTGTTCCTCGGAGTGGATTTGTGGTCATAAACACGCGGACCATTGACGGGATCGATCTCCAGCGACTTCAGTTGTACCAGGCGGATGGGAGGTCCAAGATCACGACGGCAGAGTAGAAACTAGCCGAAATGGTCGGTGATAAATAGTCGAAACTTGAGCGCGACAGTGTAATAAATGCCATGTTATTTCTTCTTCCCCTTTGACCGCTTCTTTGGGGCAGTGATCCCTTCCGGTAACCACTCGTTGACTGGGTCGGCGCTTGCTGGCGAATCCTGCGCGACCGGATTTGTTTTTGGCCTGTCATCCCTCTCTATGATGTCCCGGCGCTCCTCTCTTGCCGTGCGCTGAGGCTCAGATGAGCCTTGCTCTCTCTCCTCTCTCTCCATACGTGCGGATGCAGCCGCAATCTCGTCAGGGCTCACGTCTTCTCCAGCTCGTATGCGGCGCATGAGGTCTGGTGGAATGCGAACTTTACGGACATTAGTTTGGAAGCCAGGGGCTGCGTCGCGCGGGTTAGCAGACTAAAATGTTAGCAGACTAAAATGCCAGTAAGCTGAATATGCGCACCGCCCTTTCCAATCCCATGCAGTCGTAATCGCCGAGCAAGATACCATTTGCGAACAAAGTACCCTGAGACCAGCAGAACAGACGGAATGCTGAACCAGACGTGGGTGAGTGATGACAGAGCGATTGTTTTGTGCATTCACGTTATCCAGAGTAACGATGGGTGGTCATCGACGGCGGCTGGCATGTCGACGAACTACAAAGCTGGAACGAGAGTTGAAGAGAGAGTTTGACCGCGATCATTTACTTTCGGCCGGTATTGCCGATGCACGGTCGAATGCACTTCAGCACCGTACTTGCGCGGTCTCCGGCCAGCATTCTATCTCACCTTTCTGGCCTCTCAAAGCTATACCCTAATCGTGTTTTGCTCTTCGCACTTTCACCAAATGTTCCTCCCTCAGACCTTGCACAACTAGTCCAAAAACTGACCGCGTTCTCACCTCAAACCATCGGTTGTCTTTCCGCTCCGTTGCCTGACTATCCGCACGCCCTCATCTCCTGCTCACTCGCCGTACTCGACTCAGAGAGTTGCATCCCGTTTCGCTCTCAAATTCCCGGAACAGTCTCTCCGCAGGTTGGGCGCCGACACTCGTTCCGCCAAAGAGGTGCACAGACCGATGCATTTGAAGGGGACATGCCCACCGGCACTGTAGACTGGGCGAATGTGTGGGACCAAAGTCTAACGACCAATGAGCTTCCTACCGAATTGCAAACTTTAAGGTGGGTTGTTTTCCACTCTGGGAGAAGCGGTATAATTTTTCTTGTTCAAGTCCAGATGAGGTTGGCTCCATAATCTACTTCTCCGATGCCGCTCCAGAAGGGCTCTCCAATGCACTGGCACGCTTTCCCAATGCAACAAAAGTTAGCCTGTCTTTCGCGGTTTCGCATCGTGTTAAAAAATTGAGCCATTTTCTCTTAGCTTGGGCTCTTTGCAGCGTCAACCCCCTTCGTTACCGGAAGACCGGTCACTCTGTTTCAAGGTGATAAAATATACGGATCAGGCGCGGTCGGTGTGGCTCTGAAGAGCACCGAAATGCGCGCCAGCGTGCAATTTCTTGGCATGAAAGCTCTTAGCCCACCTATGACGGTGACACAGTAAGCTCAAGTGAATTTTCTGCGAGTTTGTTTCAATCTGTCCAGGTCGGAAGGAAACCTGGTCATCTCCTTGGATAAGAAAAATCCCACTCAGCTGTTATTATCGGCCATCCGAGCGTCTGGGATTGAATCTAATTCGTTGAAGGATAACGACGAGTTCTCACTCGCAACACTGGAAGCTGGCGAAGTTCGTGCATAAGACCCTCCCTTTTAAATCGTGATTCTCACCTCACTCGCAGCCACATCAGATGTGCAGTATAATGTCGGGAGATCCATCGCGTGGGACCATAGCCCTGCGATCCATGACTGCCCCATCCGTTGGTGCTCCGGTCCAGGTAATACATCTCCCCAGCCTTTACTACAACCCGTGTCAACACATTATTAGTTCTTCCACCGCCCGAAATCCGCAGACGCATCGATTCCCCGAGAAATAGCCCAGCCTTCCAGCTCGCGCCATACGTTGGGGTTCATGGCCTGCCCCGAACTCCAACAATACGCGAATCTCGAGGAGGAGATTTCGGACGATGTTGTGGTCGTTCTACAGGATACCTTCTTAGCGGCAAGTGAGGGTGGCTTCATCTTGAGTCGCGCACGGGCAGGAACAAGCGAAACACCATGGAGTTGCGCCATTCCGGGCGGACTAGCGACGTTGACCTGGAATATCTAACTACCGTCGAGACGAGTTTGTTGCGGGGCCCAGAGTACATAGTAGCAAAACGAGCGTCGATCCAAAAGTGGCGAGCCTGGTGCAGATGTCTGCTCCTGAACCAGTGAGGAGACCTCATCCTTATGAGTTTGCTACTTCTTAGTAGCTGACCCACCGATGCTGATTTCCCAAACAAGTGTGACTGAGCGGTTCCAAAGGGTGACTGAGCGGGGGGGCAAAAAAAAACGCCGAAGGATAACTGCATTGCCTCAGGCGAACAACTGTTTCACGGATCACCAACAGTTGAGACACAAAAGGTTGATTGGATACAAAATTTGTGGTACAAGCGCATGCAACGCCAAAAAAATGCAGTCTATCTCTGTAAACACGACCAAAAATGGATGGAAAGAAATCGAAAGAGCCCATTCGAGGCGTTTACAGCACCGACACCGAGATGGCTAGCTTTCCTGCGGCGGTAGCGCTGGGGACACTTCCGAAGGCCCCGGAGTTTGCGAGGGTCTTGAGGAAGGAAATGTCAGTGCACGAAGGCGGTTAAAAGGGAAGGACTATTACCGCAAGTAAGGGATACAGTGTCTGGAGGCTGCTCACGAGGGCGGAGTACGTGCCCTGGGGCGACTTGGTGATCTATCGAGGTGTCAGCGGTTTGCACAACGTTTATCTAGAGGGTACTTACCAAGGTCTGCAAGGCAGCTACTGCGGTCTGAAGGGAGGAGAGCGCAGCATTAATCGTGTTGATTTGCATACTGGTGAATGTGGCGGTGGAGGTGCTCTGCGCAGAGAAATATGAGTTTGTCGATCCTCGGAAAGAGAAGAAAAACGTACGAAGTTATTGAGGTCGGTAACCAGCGAGGCAATCAGGGAAGAGAGCTGGTTGGTCGCCGTCTGTGAGAGCAGTAAGCAAAGAGTTGGAGACACTGCAGCGAGAATACAAACCTGAAGGGAGGCACCGGTAAGAGGAACGATACTGTTGGCCACCAAGCTGACGGCGGCGGCGGCCTTGTTGGCGTCGGTGTTCACGGCAGACACAATGTCGTTGGCGGAGGCGGTCGCAACGCCAGCTGCACCGTTGACGGTCGAAGCTGCGCCATTGACGACGCCGTTCACGATGGACGTGACAGAGGCCACGGCACCGCCAGCCACAGATGTAGCGGTTCCAACAGCGCCGTTCACCGCGGGGGTAATCGATGCTGCGGCAGCAGAGGCAAAGGACAGGGCCTGGGATGGCACCGCGAGTGCACCAGACACGGCTCCGTTGACGGTCGAAGCTGCGCCGTTGACTGCACCATTCACGATGGAGGTGGCAGAGGCCACGGCACCACCAGCCGCAGATGTAGCGCTTGCAACAGCGCCATTCGCCACGGGGGTGACCGACGCCGCGGCAGCAGAGGCAAAGGACAGGGCTTGGGATGGCACCCCGAGCGCACCAGACACGACTGACGCGGCACCAGAGTCGGCGGCGGAAACGAAGGAAACCGCGGGAGACACGACAGCGGGGACAATGTTCACTGCGGAGGCGGCCACGCCGCTCACGATCGCGGCGGCGGACGAGACCACGCCAGAGACGGGGTTGCCACTGCACAGAGGCGCGACGGTCACCGTCACCGTAACTGTGGCCGCGAGGTTGGCGTTAGCGGGGATGACGATGGTGCCGGGGACGGGGGCGGGGAGAGCAGCGACGGACGACAGGAGGGGAAGTCCAGCCACGACAGCGAGAGGAATGTAGGTCATTATGGTGAATCGTTTAGTGGAAGCGTAGAATGGGTCGTAAGTGAGAGGTCGTGAGGGTCGTGAGAGGCTGGTAGACCGGTTCGACTGGGAGGGTCGAATGATTTTTGGAGGTGAGTTGGGATGGCTTTTATACCCAGAGAGAGTCGCGTCGGAGCAGGTACATCCGCTTGAGACCTGTGCTTTTCCGTCGCGGATGTGGTCGAAAGACACCCCGAGATCCCAGCGCGATTCCGGTGAGACTTTCACTTCCGCGTGCTTCCATTTTGTGGCGATTCAGAACATGAAGAGGGACCAAGGGCAGAGTTTTCCCTTGCAAAAGAAAGAAAGCCTGGTTTCCTTGCCTCAATTCTATAATTCCAGTTTGCAGTCGACAAATGAGGAGCAGATTCGAGTAAACCAAAGTCAGATAGCCGGCGCGATGGTGGCACGGTCCCCCGAGAAATAATCCACCCTTCCAGCTCGCGCCATACGTTGGGATTCATGGCCTGCCCCGAACTCCAATACCCGAATCTCGAGGAGGAGATTGAGGACGGTGTTGCGGACGTTTTACAGGATACCTTGTTAGCGGCAAGTGAAGGAGGCGCCGGCTTCATCGATTCATCTTGAGGCGCACGGGCAGGAACAAGCGAAACACCATGGAGTTGCGCCATTCCGGGCGGACTAGCGACGTTGAACTGGAATATCTAACTACCGTCGAGTCGAGTTTGTTGCGGCGCCCAGAGTACATAGTCGCAAACGAGCGTCGATCCAAAAGTGGCGACATGGAGACTACATAATATTCGGACTTGATGTGTCTCCTCTTGGTCGCCGCTTCGGCCTCCGCGGCCTGGTGCAGATGTCTGCTCCTGAGCCAGTGAGGAGACCTCATCCTTATGAGTTTGCTACTTTTTAGTAGCTGACCCACCGATGCTGAGCGCTGATCTCACAAACAAGTGTGACTTCGCGGTTGAGGGGTAATCGAGCGGAATGGTGAAAAAACGTCGAAGGATAATCGCGTTGCCTCAGGCGAACAACCGTTTCACGAACCACCAACAGTTGAGACACAAAATGGTTCATTGGATACAAAATTTGTGGTACAAGCGCATGCAACGCCAAAAAAATGCAGTCTGTCTCTGACAACACGACCCAAAAATGGATGGAAAGAAATCGAAAGGGCCCATTCGGGGCGTTTACAGCACCGACACCGAGATGGCTAGCTTTCCTGCGGCGGTAGCGCTGGGGACACTTCCGAAGGCGCCGGAGTTTGCGAGGGTCTTGAGGAAGGAAATGTCAGTACATGAAGGCGGTTAAAAGGGAGGGACTATTACCGCAAGTAAGGGATACAGTGTCTGGAGGCTGCTCACGAGTGCGGAGTACGTGCCCTGGGGCGACTTGTTGATCTATCGAGGTGTCAGCTGTTTGCACAACGTTATCTAGAGGATAATTACCAAGGTCTGCAAGGCAGCTACTGCGGTCTGAAGAGAGGAGAGCGCAGAGTTGATCGTGTTGAGTTGCACCGTGGTGAATGTGGCGGTGTAGGTGCTCTGCTCAGATAAAGATGAGTTTGTCGATCCTCGGAAAGGGAAGACAAACGTACGAAGTTATTGAGGTCGGTAACCAGCGAAGCAGTCAGGGAAGAGAGCTGGTTGGTCGCCGCCTGTGAAAGCGGTAAGCAAAGAGTTGGAGACACTGGAGTGAGAATGCAAACCTGAAGGGCGGCACCGGTAAGAGGAACGACGCTATTGGCCACCAAGCTGACGGCGGCGGCGGCCTTGTTGGCGTCGGTGTTCACGGCAGACACGATGTCGTTGGCGGAGGCGGTCACAACGCCAGCTGCACCGTTGACGGTCGAAACTGCGCCATTGACGACGCCGTTCACGATGGACGTGACAGAGGCCACGGCACCGCCAGCCACAGATGTAGCGGTTCCAACAGCGCCGTTCACCGCGGGGGTAATCGATGCTGCGGCAGCAGAGGCGAAGGACAGGGCCTGGGATGGCACCGCGAGTGCACCAGACACGACTCCGTTGACGGTCGAAGCTGCGCCGTTAGCGACACCATTCACGATGGAGGTGGCAGAGGCCACGGCACCACCAGCCACAGATGTAGCGCTTCCAACAGCGCCGTTCACCACGGGGGTGACCGACGCCGCGGCAGCAGAGGCAACGGATAGGGCTTGAGATGGCACCCCAAGCGCACCAGACACGACTGAGGCGGCACCAGAGTCGGCGGCGGAAACGAAGGAAACCGCGGGAGACACGACAGCGGGGACAATGTTCACTGCGGAGGCGGCCACGCCGCTCACGATCGCGGCGGCGGACGAGACCACGCCAGAGACGGGGCCGCCACTGCACAGAGGCGCGACGGTCACCGTCACCGTAACTGTGGCCGCGAGGTTGGCGCTAGCGGGGATGATGATGGTGCCGGGGATGGGGGCGGGGAGAGCAGCGACGGACGACAGGAAGGGAAGTCCAGCCACGACAGCGAGAGGGATGTAGGTCATCATGGTGAATCGTTCAGTAGCGTAGAATAGGTCGTAAGTGAGAGGTCGTGAGGGTCGTGAGAGGCTGGTAGACCGGTTCGACTGGGAGGGTCGAATGATTTTTGGAGGTGAGTTGGGGTGGCTTTTATACCCAGAGAGAGTGCGAAGGGCCGCGTCGGAGTAGGTACATCCGCTTGAGACCTGTGCTTTTCCGTCGCGGATGCGTTGCAAGACACAGAGGCCCGAGATCGCCGTGGCGAGTGAAACTTGCAGGTCCTTCCGCGTACTTCCATTTTGTGACGCTGCAAGAAAGACGTAGAGGTGCAGTAACGAAGGGAGATTTTTGGTTGCAACTTTTGAAGAAGAAAGGTTGCAACGAAGAAGCCCCAAGGCGACGAGGGCGATAACGGCAGTGGTTGGATTTGACTGAGCCCAGTTTCAGACGTCGCGGGGAGCACCTCAAACCTCGGCATTTCCGCGAGACATTCCGCGCGGAGACACGGCGCCGGCAAGGACGAATTCCTAAAGTCAATTTCGCGTAAGATGCCCTCGTCTGCCCTCGAGCTTTTTTGCTTCCTCCACCGCTTGTCCACCGCAGACGGGGCGTTCAGAATGCTAATAGGGAATTATGAGCGATGATGGCAAGATTCAGACCAGCATGAGAATATTGCACAACTTAGGGGGTGAACTCACTTCTTCTCCTCTCGAGAACATCACCAAGATTCGCAAGGTCAAGGCAGCTTTGAAATGTGCTTGCACACTTGCTGGCAGTATCACCCATATTTTCACCTCATATACCCACCTTCGACGCAACACTACTTCCTTGATCACTTCATCGACAAGGTGCCAGCCTACGTTGTACGAGCGCCGACCATCGTCGAAACACGAGTCACCTCTGTTGCATCTTGCCGCACCCGCGGCCCTACCGCCTACCTATTTCTCCTCGTTCACTTGACAAACGACGGCCTCGAGGGATTGCCGGTGCGCCTGAAACTCGAAGCCGACGCCATGCTCAAAGCGGAGCCCAGATTGGAAGTCGGGACTCCTCGTCAGTCGACGCGTAGCTTGGTGGGCACTTGGCGCTACAAAGTGCGTTACACTGTGGCATTTGACTACTATGTCAACGGAAACCGGGTGACCCCACTTACCCTTGTCGACTTCCTAGCGCTCGCAGAGCTTGCGAACGAGCAAGACCCCAGCCGCAGTGGGTACCCAGGAATCGTTTTCTCCGCGCTCACAACCCTCTTCACCGGGTTGATGAGCAAGCGCAGCTGTTGCTGATCTTGAAGTCTCAAACGAGGCGAAAAGTGCAGTTGTTAGCGCTTTTCCTGCTCGGTGCAAGCGCATGGAGGACATTTTCAATGATGGCAAAGAAACCGTCAGGATTCATTTAATCTGACCCGCCTAACATGTGCGTTCTGCAACTAAAATGCGTGTCTTAGATGGGAATAACTGAGTCAAGGGCCCCTTGACTGAGAAGATTGTCGATCACGATGATCCGAACAGGTGGCAGTGAAATTCCATCATCCCCGGTTCACCCAGCCGTTTTTGTTCGACACAACTTCGAGTACGAAATACTTATTTTTGAGCGCCCAACTTCCAAACTTCCACATACAATTCACTCGGAATTTAGCTATAGCGGGGTCCACCTGGCAGACGGCGGGAGAGTACATGGTACAATGACAATAAGTGCGTCTTCCAGAAAGGTTGAGCTTTGAGCTTTGAGGGGCACGAATGCGAACTCGATGAGCATTCTCCGGGCCGGGTAAGCGGACGCATGTCTTTCCTTTGCCCTATGACCTCGCTGTACTCCCGCGCTGATCTAAAATGAGATAGGGCATTCAAGTTCCTCCGAGTCGTTCGACCATCTGCCATGCGCAACCTGGGCCTCTATTATCTGCTCCCTCTGGTGCACTCTGCTCAAACCCAATTGGTTTGGAACGTCGATTCGGATGTGGCTGCATCCTCGACGGGGCTCAAGCTTGAGAATGGGTTCGAGCGCGTCTACGTCCAGGTATGTGAAAACAATCCGAGGAGCTGAAGTCGACCCTCCAACCTGTGTCAGCCGTATGGAGAAAACGGTATTCGTGTTCGAGCCAGTCTGCTGCGAGATCCCACAGGAACAGAGCCTTCAACTCTCCTCGACCCTCCCATCGAAGGACCTGGCGGTGGGGTGGGTATCTCCACCGACACACTGGTGCCTTTCATGGGCAATGGCACTCTCCAAAACGGCAACATTCTCGCGCGAATCACCTTTGGTGTGATATCTTTCTACCGTGTTTCAACCGCCACGAACGGCTCGCACATTCTCGATCTTCTGACCTCAGAGTACACTGACACCAAGACGATCACGGCGCGCTTTTACCGGCAGGATTTCCCCTCGAACAGCTTTGCGGCGGAATTTTCCTTCTCGTCAAATCCAACGGAACAGTTCTATGGCGCTGGGCAGCAAGCATGCTGTACGGACAACACCATCAACAAGAAAGGCCAGGTCGTCGACTTTCTTAATTTCAACTCTCAAGTCACACTCCCCATCTACATGTCAAACAAAGGATACTTGCAATTCTTTAATATGCCGGGTCAGGGACGCCTCGGTGTGCTAGTTTGCAAATATCGAATACTTGCAGTAGTTCACGATCATTGCGCGTAGAGTTCACTCCCTATAGAACTCGTTATGTAGCAACCCAGGCTACGGTTGTGGATTACTATATGTGCGTCGGCACACGAAAACGATGCTCCATAATTCTGACTCCGTGTGTTAGCACCACGGCGGACCCTGATGATTATGACAAGTTACAGAAGCAGTACACGTCCGTCACAGGTATCCAATCTCTCTCTCTCGCCGCAAGTATGCCCTTTACTCACAGTCGACAGGAAGGCAACCGACCCCGCCAGACTTCATCCTCGGCTATCAACAGTCGAAACTCAGATATTGGAACCAGTCCCAGGTGCTCGACGTTGCTCAGCGGTTCCACGACGAAAAGGTCAACGTCTCGCTCATCATTGTGGGTGCGTCAATGGCCTTTCTATGTCTGTGTTCCCGCTTCTCACCCGAATAACCAGACTTTTTCGCGTGGAAGTTCCAAGGAGACTGGTATGAAATTCGTGCTGAAGTTTCAGCGTCTTGTTCACTCACGCAGGTCTTTCGACCCTACTTTTTTCCCAGACCACGCTGCAATGGCCGCGGAGGTCAAGACACTCACTGGCGCCGAGATGATGGTCTCTCTCTGGCCCAGTGTCGAGGACTTGTCAGTGAACTACCTGCCGCTGCAACAGAGTGGCCTACTCGCGACAACGCGCGATGGCACAGGCGTCATAGACTCCTTCGCCGGCGTGTACACACGACTCATTGACTCGACGAATCCAGCGGCGAGGCAGTTCCTATGCGAGTTCACATTATAACTATGGGAAGACCAGATTTTGACAGCGGACGATAGGGAAGCGCCTAAACGAGAGCTACTTCTCAAAGGGGATTCATAATTTTTGGATTGATCAGGATGACGGTGCGTATCATACTGTGGTTCAGTCAAACTGATGTGACATCCTAACTAGGCGGCAGTCTCGGGGAGGCCTTCATCAACAGTCAGTACTTGCATCCCTAGTTCGAAATATTTTGATACGCCAGACAGACGGGCAAAGCATTTCCTCGCTACCGTGGGCACGCCCCTTTACACAGTACTTCCTGGGAACCCAGGAGGGCTACGGAAAGATGTACCCCTTTTTTCATCAGCAGGGAATTGACGAGCTCTTCTCCAACCTTACCTTGACAATGCACTCGGGTGCATCCACCTCCTGCGAGCACATGTCCCTCACGCGGAGCACTTTCCTCGGCGGGCAGCGGTTCTGCAGCTATCTGTGGAGCGGGGACACAGACTCGACCTTCGATGTGCTTCTACAGCAGGTCACCGCCGGTGTGAACGTCGGGGCATCGGGTATCTCGAGTTGGACGCTGGATATCGGTGGGTTTTCTGGGTTGGATATTGATACCGCGTCGGTACGTCGTCGAGGAATGGAGGGAAAAGATTCATCGTCTTATGAACCTGCAGGGTCAGGAGCTGTTCGTCAAGTGGCTGAGTATGGGTGTGTTTCTGCCTTATGTGAGTTCAATCCGTGTCCAGTAAGTAAAATTATTAACATCAATTGCTAGATGCGTGTGCATGGGTAAGGACATTTTTACCACCTATTATTCGAATAATGTCTGGTTAGATCTCGAAACTGCAACATCACATCTCCCTCGACACCGTTTTTTGCGAATAATTGTCCAAATGAGGTAGCTGGGCTGTTTATTCTGCACCATCCCTGTTTAATAATTATCTTCCAGCCATGGTCATGCGCAGACAACTTCGAGATTATCAAGGGAGTGAGACATTTTTCATGCATTACAACTCGTCCATGCTCACAAGATTATCAGTATATCGCTCTGCGCTATCAGCTTAAACCGTACGTCTCGCGACTCTTCGCAATGCTGCAAGCTTCTGGGAAGACCATCGTCCGCGGGCTTTTCTTTGACTTCTCCAATGACCCGAAGGTCGTAAGCGGGACAGCAGCGAATGATCCTGCTATCGTACACCAGTATATGTTTGGTAATCACATATCTTTCCAACATGATTCCATTCCAACAAGTGATATTTGGCAGGCCCACGGCTCCTCGTGGCACCAAATGGGGTCCTGGGAGCGACGACAAAGGAAGTCTATCTGCCGCGTCTCAACAGTGCGATGCTGGCCCAGAACTTCACGTGGACGCACTGGTTGGTGTTTTGAATTTATTTCTTTTCGGCGGGGCCGCACAGACTGACGATGCCTCCTAGGTGGTCGGAAGAACAATTTGGGGAGGGAGGGATGACTGTGAACATAAGCGCCCCATTGGATCATATCCCGGTGTTCTATCTTGGCAGCAAAGACGACATCTTTGCAGGGAAGATTTGATGGAGGATGCGGGAAGAAACGGTTCAAAACAACCGCTTTCGACCCAAATAGGCAATCCAATGTAGGTTATTCTCTCTGAAACGGAAACGAGTTGGAGGGAGAATAATCGATTCAAAACCATTTTTGCCGTGCTCGTGAATATTTATGGTAACTCTAGGTTCGAGTGGAGAATCGCGAAGTCGAGAGTTTGATGGCAAGATTGGAGATCATCCCGGCCCTGCATTCCAGCGAGTCAGCCTAAGAAATTACATCGGGAACCGGGTGCATTGCTCGGTTACAGTTGGGCCTATTGAACCCGGTCAACTTTTCATGCACCGTAAGTTCGAAAGGATCCTTTCCGTGAAAAGTTTCAAGTGCTGAACGGCCCCTGACAAAAAGAATGGTTCAGAAGCGTGCTATCTAGATAACAGCTTCTCGTGCAACTCTGCGCCCTTTAATCTCGCACGCAAATATTCCAGCCGCGTCTCATATCTTGACGCAACCTCCTCCCTCTTCCGCCTGAGATCCTCCATCTCCTGCCCAAACTCCCGCTCGTCGTCCAAATCCACCGTCAGTACAGCCTCGTCCTCGCGAACGACGCCCATTGGCAGATGCCCCGAGCTCCGCAACAGACTCGGCGTGCTCCCCATGTGCGCGATCGACATCCCCAAGGGCAACGGCGGCACCGGGGGGACTATCAGCCCCCCATGTCCGCTACCACTACCACTCCCACTACCGCTCCCACTCCCGTTCCCGCCCAACGACAACCCGTTCCCTAACCGCGAATGCGACGTCGCAGACCCGATGCTTGAGCCCGAGTTTTTCCGCCGCAGCGACCCAACGCGCGACGAGGCCGACGAGACGAAGCCCGCCGCCTGGATCACCGGCCCGCCCGGCTTGAGCGACGACCCGCGCGTATTCCGCCGACTCGTTGCAGACGCAGCTGTGCCCGCAGATGTGGCCGAGCGCATCGATGACGCGTCCCCGTCGCCCGCGTCCGAGCCCTTGCGTCGCCGCGAGTACACCGACCTGCTGTCGGGGACGAGCGTCGCGACGGAATCGCGGGGGCCGGTCACCGCGGTGCGCCGTCGCTGCGTTAGCGTCGTGAGCTCGAGGCCGCTGAACGCGTCCATGAGCCGACGCGCCTCCGCCTCGACCGCGGCGATCTCGCGCCGTAGCGCCTGTGCCGTGTCTGGTCCCTCTGTCGTGGGGCTGGCGTCGCCCTCCGGCGCCATGCCTGCATAGCGGCTCTCGACGCCGGGCAAGCGTGTGGGGAAGGACGAAGGGGGCGTGGGCAAGCGCCGGACGGATCGGACGGAGGGAGCAGCATTGCTCGGTTCCGGCGGTGAGCTGACGTTGTTCGTTCGGCGCGAAGAGATGGACATGGTGTCGCCGCGATCTGTGGCTGCTGTGCCCAATGACGAGGCGCTGGTCTTTTTGGAAAGACGTCTATATTCAGCGGCGCCGGAGGTAGCGGAGAAGATACTCGACGAGTCGCTGTAATCGTGTGAGGATTGACGACCGGTCGCGCGGCGAAAAAAACTCGCGACACCCGAAGTCATTGATGAGCGCGAGTGCATCGACGGAGTGCGCTGCTTGTCAACGATAAAGTTAGATGTAGAGGTTGAAATCCGCCTCGAGTCGATGGATTCTGGAGAAGCCTATTTGTTAACCGGAAAATACGAGGCGCGATAGAGCTCACGTCGTTTATCTGTCAGTGTGGGTATAGGAGCGCCATTCAGACGAACAGATTTGGACTTGTGCTGAGACGCAAGGGGAACGACGGGGGTTTCTGTCGGCACAGTGGTGGTGCTCGCAAAGCGCTGAAAGAGGTCTTGACGCAATAGTCGATATTCGTCGTCGCTGCAGCACGCGATTAAGGTCCCTCTGATAACGATACGCGCCCCGACACGAACTCACTCTAGCAGGCCCTCCGAGTTTGCGACCGCAAGCTCATTCAACCGCTGGGCAAGCGTTGTGCTGTCGGCGCGGGATCAACACAAACAACAAAATGTACAGGGCAAGACACCGTACGTGACAGCATCTGTCTTGCGGGCGGGGGTCGGTGTGGCTGCGAGCGACGAGGAGGACGCCTTTGTGCCCAACGCGCGTGAGCGCGACGTCGGGGGACGCTGGTCCGAGTCGGAAGCTTGCATGGAATGTCTGTTGGTTGGGGAGGTATTAGCAGACTTGGAGCGGTCGGCGCGGGACTGGCTGCGCATTGAATTGAGGGCGGGTGAGCTGGTGCTGAGCTTGAGCTTGAGCTGGAGCTGGTGGTTTGCAATGGGGGTGCTCGGAGAGAGGGTTTGGGCGACCGAGGAGCTAGAGACAAACAGCGGCGGGAGCGAGTCGCGCTCCTTTGTGTCGAGTTTCTTTGCATACTAGGAGATGGTGGTGGTTGGAGGCAAGAGCAGTATGCTTGCGGGTAGACTCACGACCTGGAATCGCGAGCGCAGGGACTTGAAGGCAGACTCTGTGGGGGGTGCAGCGGGGCGTGCATCGTTCTCCTTGCTCGACGCGGTGTCTTCTGCGGGGTCAGGCTTGCGGGAAGAGAAGAAGCCCATGGTCGCATTGGAGGGGCACCCCGGCTAATTGCATGCGCATCTTTTTTTGGTAGATCAATTGCATCTCAGCTCATCCTTTCCTTCGGTCCGACCTTTTCTTTTTCTCTCAATTCCAAACGCAATCCGTTCACTCGCTCTCGGCTTTTTAGGCGGTCTCATCAGAATTCTAGATTTGTTTACAAATACGGTGGAATTACACGACGCCAGCCAGAATGAGGAACATTTCTGCCGCTCAAACTGCCTTAGAATAATCGCCGACTCCGTTACATGATACCCAATACGTGCGCTTCAAGGACCACTCCCGCCAACGATACAGGCAGCGTGGACAGATTTTGCGCATACTTCATCTTCCGCTTCGAAGGATACTGAGCTCGCTGACCGCGGAGTTGTGCGGACAGTGAGATGGATAGGCGTGGCGCATTTGAATGGGAAAAGCTTGCCGGAGACTGTTAAACGACGATGCCGTTGTATGCAAGCTCGAGACAGGCACGGGATAGGAGGCCGCGAGCTCCACAAACAGTGTGAACGACAGGAACGATGTTTTAGGGCGTCGCTTGCAGAGGCCCCGGTGAGTTGCGCGGGTCGGTCGGTTACGCGTGAGAATCGAAGATATGTAGCGGCGGGTACAAAGGCACAAGGGTAGGCGGCTGGGAGAGTCCAATTGAATATGTATTTCATGGCCGCTGGCCGACAACGGTTTGAAGACGAGTCCACAAAGCGGCAGGTGAAGGCGGGGAAGTAGCCAAAGTCAAAGATAACAGAGAAGCAATATGTATTTCATGGCCGCTGACCGACAAGATTTCAAGATGAGTTGTTTCCAGGTGAAGGAGGAACAAAGTCGAAAATGCGACATGAGCGTCTAAAACAAGTAAGAGCGGAGTCTGAATTCGCACCCGCGCTTTGACTCAACACCACCACCACGTCTCGGACCAACATTTTCATCCTGGGCGCTCAGGCTGTGGCCACGCAACCTTGAGGCCGGCCAGGTCTCGCTGCGCCAATGGCTACCAAGGAAGACAAGGAGACCCTCCGTCTCCTCGTCCAGCATGTTTCGCGCGCATTTTACGAGCCGAAATATACAATCATCATGGACCAGCTTGCGCGCCATACGGTGTAAGTAGTCGCTCGTGTGCTACCCGCCGCCTGCCCATCCACTGCGCACGTTTTTTCCGCGTCCTGGCTTTTCCCTGACCTTTTTGGTGCCACCCTAGTCTCAAAGACGATGACCTGGCGGGACGCATGGGCCTCCAGCCCAAGGAGTTGAACAAGGTTATTGCGACCCTGTCCAATGACCGGCTGGTCCAGATGTGCGTTCTCCTCACCAAACTCGCGCGAGCGCTGACTGAGAGCGCGCCGGCGCCTAAAGATACAGGCAAAACGAACTCCGTGAAGGGGCGCAGCGCGCGACTGCAAAGCAATACTACTACATCGACTACGAGCACTTCTGCAACGTCGTCAAATGGCGTATCGCCCGCATGCGCAAGCAGATTGACACCAAGGGACGCAACGTACGCTGATTCCTCAGTTATACTATCCACTAGACTGCCGGCACCCATTAACAACGCTGCTTTCGTGCAGGAGCTCGACAACAAGGGCTACATCTGCCCCCAATGCAAAACCTCGTACACCCCGCTCGACGTAGACAAGCTGATGGACATGACGCTGAACGCACTCATTTGCGAGATTTGCCACGCAGAGGTGGTGGATAACGAGGACGCGGAGTGCGTGATGGGGAGCAAGGACCGTATGCAGCGGTTTAATCACCAGATGCGCTTCATTCGCGCGGGGCTGCAGAAGAGCGAGGATATGATGCTGCCTGCGTGCGCGCTTTTTCCCTTGCCTTGTTTTATCTTTGACCTCCGCTTAGCTTCGACGTGGCGATGTGGGTGAAGAGCCACCAGCCAGACTCGGAGAAGAAAGACACCGGGGAGGCGGGGCCGGGGCTGAAGATTGCGGGTGCCGACGGGGTGAAGCGCGAGGACGACGGCATCGGTGTGCTCATATCGTCCGACAAGGACGAGGCGACGCGCCGCCGGGAGCGTGACGAGCAGGCGCAAGCGAAGCGCCAGCAGAACACGCTGCCGGAGTGGCATCGCGTCAGTACGGTCTCGGGGCATATGACGGCGCTGGGGAACGAGGAGCAGGCGCGCGTGAACAAAGATCCGTCGGGGGCGCCGCTGCCTGCGTCCAGTTCGAACGACGATATTCTGCGTGGGTTGGGGGTGGTGGGCGTTGGAACAGGGAAGAAGGGCCCGCGTATGATGCTGAGTGCGGTGGAGAAAGACGTCAAGCCCATTATCAACCACGAGGCGCAGTGTAAGTATCCTTCCTCCCCATCCTTTCTCTCTCTGTTTTATTTACTCGTTACTCGGCAGATTACGACCAATACTACGCCTCGCTGGAAAATTCCGCGCAGGCGACGCCAACGGGCCTCAGCGCCCCTGGGAGCTCCGACTTTGGCGACTTTGGCGGGGACGACGAGGAGGACGTCAAACCCTCGGTCGAGTACCTCGACTCGCTCAACGAGTACCGGAAGCGCTCGCGTTCGCACGAGGGCGCCGACGCGGCCAACAAGATCGCGAAGGTGGAGAATGTGACGAACGGGTTCGGCTCCGCGACGGGGCATTTGAATGGCAACGGGTATGGGGCGGCCCCCGAGCTGGTTGCGGACGTCCCGATGGAGGAGGCGCCGCCTGCGGAAGACCCGATCGTTTATGGTGACTGCCCGCGCTCCTCTTATATTTTTATCTTACGCAAATTGCAGTGAATGGCGCGCCGATGCCCTACTCGCAAGTGACGGAGGCGGAGCACGATTTGATGACGCCGGAGGAATATACCGCGTTCTTCCAGATCATGCAGGAGCAGATGTAGGTACGCATAGAGGAGCAGGGGACGAGGCACATGCATGCATCTGAACGGACCCCGACATCGTGTAGATTATTTCGCCGCTGCTCGGCAATAATGACTCCAATAAATATATATTTTATTTGGGACCGAGAGTCCTACTGTTTTACATCTGACTTTATTTGGTTGAGAACGATGTACAGTTGCTCGACTTGCTTTGGGAGATCTCATATCCCCAACATGCAGCACGCCACAATATTTTGCGCGAACAGTGAAAAAAAAACCCCTCTCTCAATGCCGAAAACAAGAGGTAAATGCGCCGATTTGGGGTGTTATTCTGAACTCTCTGCCTCGAACATGGTTTTAATGCCCTTACCGTTCTTCAAAGAGCTACAATGTCGATCCGGGCATTTTGATGGCAATTTCCCAATTCATTGATCCCGCCGCAACTGTAGTGGCTAAAGCTACATATCCGCAGAGAATATGGCGATGGAAGCTCTGGTCGTCCCACTACCGTCGACGAGGAGGTTGTCTGCGCAAGCCGAACCCAATCCAGCGTTCCCAATCTGGTAAAAGCAATGAAGGTCAGCGCAACGAATGGATTAATCAAGGCAATTTTACTCGCCCACGCTGGTTCCCAAAAAACGATGCCGATGCCGTGGCCTCCAGACAACGCGGAGAGAACGTTTCTGATACCGAGGACCCATGACTGCTGCCCAGCGGCGGAGATGGCGATGGCGGGTTGACTGAGAGCGACTCCAGAGCATGATTCGGGCCAGTCGGTTTCAACGACCATCACGTCCTGGTCGTACCCGTTCGTAAAGTAGAACTCTGGATGAACGAAGGGCACCCTACCTTCCCGTACTTGGTGATCATTGCTTGTAAACTGGACTGCAGCGCCGAGAACGTGGCACCAGTGCCGTAGAAAGGGTAGAAACTGAAGCCCTACATTTCCCGCGACGATGTTATAAACGGTAGTCTTTGCTTCAGAGGCGGGCACGCACCATCACGTCGACATCGGCAATGGCGAACTCTCCGGCAATAAAGATTTGCTGGTAGAACGAGCTGACGCCCTCCGCATCCCATCCGTTCGCAAGGTGGATGACAGTCCGGACCGTGGACGATGCGGCGCGCGCGCCGTTGACCGCCGAGTGCAGCAGTTGGGAGAGCGGCGAGTAGCCGTTGACGGAAATTTGACCGACGGGCCAGAGGATACCGTCGTTGATCTCGTTACCGATCTCGAGGAATTGGATGGGCGTTCCCTGTGCAGCGAATGCCGCTACCAGGCTTTCTGTGTACCTGTAAGATCGGGGATTCAGTTTCTGGCTTGGTTGTGCATAGAATATATGGACTGACGTGAAAATTTGTGTGTTTAGGCCCGCTAGAGTTTTCGGCCTGGGATCAAAAATAATCAAAATTGATTGTGGGCGTGCATTAATGAGGCGTACCATGCAGCAGGGATAGCCTGGTGGCCGGGATCAGCCCCTGGGGTCGATTAAGGCCTTGAGTTCTTCAACATGCGCGTGAAATTTGTTCTTACATGTATCGCTGAAGTGCAGATCAATAAGCAACGACATCCCAGCGGCAACTGCCCTTTTCGCCAAGGCCAAGCCATAAGTTAAGCTGTAGTCTTGGTTGTTGGTGCTCGTCCAAACTCTGATACGTGCGAGGTTGGCTCCATGTTTCGCGAGAATTGTCTCCAACTTGGCGGCCGATGAAGAGGTGGCCGCATCATGGTACTGGATACCCGAGTTTTCAAGGAGGACAACCGAGGAAAAGTCGGCCCCGTGGTATGTTAGTGCATAGCCAAGACGAGAAACCACGCTGAGGGAAAGGAACACAGCAAGACGCGAGAAAAGCATTGTGGTCAACGCATTCCTGAGGTTCAAGGAGAGCTTTTATATCACCAATGAAATAGCAACCAGCTGACTGGCCAGCGATTCGGGGTGGGTATGGAAGGACGACTTGGGCAGAACAAGTGGGAAGGTATCTCCGGTTGCCCTCTGATCTGACCACAAGGTGGTTTACTTTGGGAACAGGGTCAACCAGGAACAACGGCCCGCTGGATCGGGGCAGTAATTTGGTGGGTAGGGTGGGCACGAGTTCCCGGCGGCCCGCGTGGTAAACACATTTTCTCCAGAGTATTTCCCCCGCGGATCCGCCGCCGTTCAGCCTAACCCGGAGATACGACTCGACGAGTCGACTGACGCAGGAAGTATGGTATTGTTGACCAGGACGACAACGTGGGAGCAGAACGTAAGAGCAAATGCCCTATGAGGCTACTCAACGCCCGCTGCCAAAAGGAGATGCAATACGCGAAAAAAAAATCGGTTCATTTGATTCTGAGCGAAAGATAATATTCCCTCATCATTCCAACACGCAAAATCTGCGTAAAATATTGGCTGATCGAGCTCGCATCCCTGCGGACAGTAACCTACAGGCGCGGGGATTGTGAGCGAATTTGGGAATTAGGAGAAACATGACACTCTTACTCGGAATAGAAGTATCTCCGCAGGAAGTTCCTACTTTGAATTTCAGGCTCACTCTTTCCCTGACTCGCGCCCTGGAGTGACACATCCAACAAATTCCCAGATTGACCTACGAGCAGCGTGAATCCCCATCGCCGATGATCCATCCATACATGGCAGGAGCATGTTCCAGGCACAGAGAGTGAAAGGAATGGATGTTATGGAGAGAAATAGCCTCCAGGACTCCAAAGTGGGCATGCGGGCTTTGAGTTGAGTCAGCGGGCAGAGATAATTGCAAAACAGCGAGGTGCACTGACCAAGCGCCATGCAGACCGTCATTATCATCACTAACGCTTCAACCGCTGAAGGGGTCACTCCCCACCGCGCACTGACGAGGCAGAGGAGAAGTTGCGCAGCAACCATGAGAATGCCGGAAGTGATGAGTGGACCTAGAACCGAGCTGTAGACTACCCAATTGTATGCAGGAGTACGCACCACTAACATCGTAGAATTCAGTTGTGCAAGTGTCCGACCGCTCAAGCCGTTGTGAGATCAATTCATTGCAGGAATACGAATACGCTCCGTCGATTGGCGTTCCGAGCGTTGCTGCTAGAGTCTGCCCCCAAGCTATTGCCGGTGCCACAGAAAAAAGGAAGCAGTTGAAGAGAAGAACGTGGCGGAAGATATGCGCACGCCACTCGGTGTCCATAGTGGTAAGATGAAAGATGAAGATTAGAAAGGACAGGGGTGTCGTCTTGGCGACAAAGAAACACCAGAAAAACTCAGGGTTGTCTAAACCTCAGTCTTCAACAACGCGAGGTAAACCATATAGTTCAAGTTCGGCCAGATATTTGGAAGACTTGTCGGAAAGGTTGGTCGTCCTTTCACCTCGTAACTCGGGCATCGCAACAGAAGAAGCGCTAGAACTCGAGACATGAACCCGCTGCAAACTTCACTGCTGTTGTTTTTATACCGAGAGTAGCTCACTTCGGAAAATGTCCTGGGATTGAGATAAATATCGTACACTGAATATTGAATACAAGGCCCAATCAGCGAATTCGGTGTTCAATCATCGTCGCTTTGATCCTCAAGGAAGGCCATGATACTCCGGCGCGCATTTGACTAATGCAGTATGAGACTTGTGAGCAAGGAGGAAGCGTCTGCCTACCTTGCGCTTTACCGGAAGCTCTTCCTCTTCTTCCTCTTCCTCGTCGTCCTCCTGCGAAGGTTTGGGTTTCGATCGTGTGGCGGCGGCGGCGAAAGCTTGGACATCCTCTGTTGTGTTGGTCAACACACGGGACAGACGGTTTATAAATATCTGACCCAGTTCTTGAGCTAGCTCTCGTTTCTCTTTGATTCCTTTCGCTTGCTCGAGACTCATGCGCCCGGACATTCCCAATTCCGTCAAAATTTCCTTAAGCATCCGAATTTGCTGCGAAGGCGTATCGACGTCCTGGTAGAGGATTAGCTTCCCGCATCACGCTCGGGGCATAGGAATGGATACCTTGAACACTTTTGCCCATACTTTTCGAACGCCACAAGCCAAAACCAAGGACTATATGGGTAATGAAGCTCGGTGCGAAAGGTTCGAGAGGGAAAACATACCTTAAGCCGCTTTATGGTTTCTTCGTCCTTACTTAACCCACTGGATTTTTTCCCCTTGGTAGATTTGGGCTTATCCCCCTGGGATTAATCAGACACGCCAAAGAACAGACGAAGATCTCCGACCTTGTCTTTAGGTTTGGATGTCTTCGACTTTTTCGTCCTCTTGGGTGGCTCATCGTCAAGGACAGAGAGTTCAGAATCGCTCTGAACAGAGGAATGAAAGGTTGAACAATCAATGTTCAAGCGTACCCACATCAGCCTTCGGCGTCGACGACGTCGAGGGCCGGGGACTCGGTCTCGATACAGAGGCAGCAGCCTTCTTTATCTTTTGGGCTTGCTTGGGTGGGACACCGTCATTTTCCTGTTAGAAAGTAAGTAGATGGGTGCGCAGGTGGAGAAGAGAAACATGCCTTCGCCGAGTCCCCACCTGGCCCGGCGGCTGGTGGCTTCTCCAGCTCTGTGGAAGTATCCCCAGTCTTGACCTCAGGGTCTTCTTCGATGTCCGACGTTGGAACCATTTCCTAGATTAAAATAAAAGTTGAACCGAGGAATAGGCAGTGGCTCATACAGCTGATTTGAATTGCTTCGAACTCGCGCTGTTCCGTTTTCGTTTCGGTGGAGACTCTAGCACAGTCTCTGGTTTGCGTTTCTTCGTTTGAGTGGGAACTTCGCTCTCAGGTTCTGACATTTCATCATCCTGGAGCGAGATGGTCAGTTGAAACATGAAGCCACTTGAGAGGCACGTACGCTACCCGACTCAACCGCAGATTTAATAGCCTTCTTGAACTCTTCGGCATCCAAAGTGCCCTCTGGGAGAGAGAACTGAGTCTCCAACGCTCGGCGGATTTTGCGAAGCGAGAGTTCACTGTGTACGGTCAAAGAATTCAGCAGTTCAATCCAATCGTAGAAGGTCACACTAACGCGGTCGTCCCATTCCTCTGGGCGTCTTGGACCATGGCCTTTGCTGCGCGTCGCGCACTTGCAGGCGTGACGTTCTTCAGCTTGCTATTCGCCATGGTGAGACGAGGGGATTAGTGGGGGTCGTGTTCAAAAATACACGATAACGTGCAAATAACGTGACTCCGTGATGCCCAAGCGGAGTTTCAAAAGCTGCAATGAAATCGTGCTTATTTGACTCTGGGGTCACCGTAAATATAATCGATGCAAACTACCAAAGTACTTGAGCTTCCGCTCAAGTACATACTTAAGGCGTTGAAAGAGTTCGGCTAGAGCGCTAGACAGGCAACCCCTATCTTCTGCCGAATCGGGGTCTATGATTGCCGGGAGCCCGGCCTCTTACCGGCCCGCGACTTCGTTCCAAACCACCTTCACTGTGGTTCTTTGAACTGGCCTGAAGTGAAATCCTCATTGATCTCTTTTGACCGCAAGTTGGCCATTGAATAAGTTTCCATTATCGAAGTATACCACCTTGGATCTGGGAACACGCAGGGACAAATCGGAACCCAAGGGACTTGCATTTTGAGTTTTCACCGATCCAGGCATTGAATTTCGCTGTAGCAGCCCCGCTAGAACGTGTCAGTCGAATTTCTGGGAAGCGAAGAGGGAACAAAGGAAGCACATCTGATTTTCTTTAGGCTTAACCACGATTTTCTAGCAATCAGGACAAGGACAGTCCACATCTTCCAATCTCCTAGTAGGCTTCGTTGAGCATTGGGCCACTCCCTAACTCACGGATCCTTCGATAGAGCAAGGCACAAGCGAAAACGAGCACCAGTCCTTCCAACACGATGGGAGAAAGGGTTGTTGCTCGTCCAAATTCCAAGTTCCAGTTCTCAGACGTTTGCCGGTATACCGATGACTCCCGCATCATCAGCGCGGACTACCGCCTCTCCTTTCCAGCACACTTTCTCTTCCTCCCCTCCGCCGAAAATGCGACCCTGGTCATCATCGATGCACTGCCAAGTGTCGATGTGATATCTGACTTCAGGCTTTGGGAGAACCCCATTCGACCCCCACCGCTGGAACCTGCTTTCGTCATACGTGAGGTTGGTGACAAGGGAATGGGGATGTTCGCGACGCGTCCCATCGCCCGCGGCGAGCCTATCATTTGCGAACGCCCCACCTTGGTCTTACACGACCGGCTCTCCGTTCACAAGGACCAACACCACGCCTTCTACGAGTCCGCACTCGCAGGCCTCTCCCCCGACGCGCAGACGGCCATCTCCACGCTTCGCAACGCCCACCCAGAAACCCCCGAGCTGAGCCGCATCCGCGGAATCATCTACACCAACTGCCTCGCCGTCTACTTTCCGCACGATACTTCGAGGGCATTCAGTGCGCTCTGTGGCCAACTCTGCCGCGCGAATCACTCTTGTGCCCCAAATGCGCATTACTCGCCAGTGGTGGACACGTTCGAATGTAAGCTGAGCGCAATGCGTGCTATCGCAGAGGGGGAGGAAATCACGATGGCGTATGCGAACGTCGCCGCGTCGACGGCCGAGCGACGGGAGTGCTTGCTGGAGAGGTATAAATTTGAATGCCACTGCACGGCGTGCGATCTCCCGGAGCCACAGGCGACTGAGAGCGACCGGCGGCGGACAACCATCGGGGCGTCTCTTGGGCGTATAAACGAAGGAGGGGTCCAAGAGAGTGTTTCGATAGCGCGCGTGAAAGACTTGATCAAGTTGGCGGAGGAGGAGGGGATGGTCGAGGAAGCGTGGGTGCTGTCGATGGCGGGGATGCGGTACGCACAAAGGCACCACGACCGTGCGGAAGAACTGGGCATGGAGTTGCAGAAGATGAATTTCATGCGCATGCTGGAGGGGAATGACGCGGACGAGTTTGGTGCGTTTGCGAAGCGTAAGGGGTTGAGTGCGGAAGAGTTGGTGAAAACATTCGAGGATAGCACCCGGGAAGGGTTGGGGCTAGATTACGGGCTTTTTGAGAAGTTGTTGGCCGCGAAGATGGCGCATGCAGGAAGCAAGTAATTATTGAAAGCCCATAGCATTCATTTATACCAGCCCAAATTTTGTTACAGCTACAGTTACAGAAAAGGCTGACACTACCGCACAAACAACTTCTTCGCCCTCAGCGGCCTTGCCGCGCCCACCCTCCCCGTCTCCTCCTGGTACATCCGATACGCCTCGCGCAAGTGGTCGGGCGACAGCGGGCCCACCTCTCCGCGGCGTTCTTGGACTGCACGGGCTGTAAGAAGTATTAGCCAAAATATCGAATAGATGGCGCGGCGCACCCTTCTCGACCATCTCGCCTACGAACACCTTCGCAAACCCAGCCACGATTTGAGCGACGGGCGGGGACACCTGCATACCCACATTCTGCTGAATAACCTTGCGCACGGCCTGCTTCGGGAGCGCGTGCCGCCGGTAAGCCTCGAAGCGCTCGTATTGAAGAGGTGTGAAGTTGTCCATGAGGACTCTACGCGTTCATTAGGACCATGGGTGAAGATGACGGAGAAAACACGCACTTCAAGTTATCCTTCGTCTGACTCTGCCAGGAGAGCTGCGCAGAGTAGTCATCGTCCGCCATCGCGGGAAGGAGGTCGTCCCCGTCGTCCCCGTCCCCATCATCGTCGCCTCCGCCACCTCCACCTCCACCCAGAAGGTATGAGCCAGAGCCGGATGCGCCACCAGTATACGCGCCAGAGGTCGCAGCGTAGGAACCAGAGCCGGAAGCCGCCGTACGCCCGGCAGGCACGATCGAACTGCCGCTTCCTCCAAGGTTTATTAAACCCGCCGAGTGCGTGGTAGGTGTTGAGGTGGAAGGAAAAGTCGAAGCCGCAGTAGGATACGAAGAGGTCGTATAACTCGATGCATAATTCGACGTTGTAGCGGAAGGGTAGTTGGACGTAGGAAACGCCGAGGTAGAGGCCTGTGGGTACACATATCCACCACTTGCCGCCGGTCTTGAATTGCTCGCTGGCCCCTGCGCGTTCACGGCAAAACTGCTTTGCCCCGCGGAAATGGTTGCGTACGTCCCTGCGGGCAGTATTTGCGGGCTCCCAGGGGCGGGGGAGTTGTGTGCACTTCCTGCTCTACCAGCCGCGCTGGGCGTTGGACTCTGAACGGGAAAATAACTGCCGGTGCTCATGGCTGGTAAGTAATGGAAGGCGAGACGCGAAAGAAAGCCTGTGGTCAAGGGTTGAAGCAGAGGAGCAGTTTGATTAGCTCAGCAAGCGCCGGCCCGCCCAAGGACATCGTCGCAAAACTTCAAGTCATTAAAAAAATCTAAGCTACATGCAGTGTACAACAAACGGGCCCTCACGAAGGGCACAAAGATGCTACCTCCTCAACCAATTTTCTTACATCCTTCTTCTGCACCGACTCCGTCTTGAGTTTGCCCAGCACCACCGCATGCGCACCAAGTACCTCTACCAATGCATTAACCTGCCCATCCTCGGGCATAAACCGCAAAAGGCACCCAAGTGCAGCGACAAGCCGATGCACAACGTCCTCTCCACCCTCCCGCTCCAGCGCCTCCACCAATGCGCTCGTCAACTCGACCTGCCAGTCCTCATCCGCCGCCATCGCCGCATCCGCGTCATCAGCATTGCCATTATTAACATTCACCCCACCGAGGCCAGAACCGGTCGCCACGCGAGCGCGTTGGACCGACGCGGCAGCATTGAACGCGAGGCTCGCTGCCGCTGTACGCACCGCGGCGTCCGAGTGCAGCAGCGCGGGCACGAGGGTGCCCAGCGTCGCTCCGTCGCTGCCTGAGAGTAAGACTCGCGCTAGCGGTGCGCTCTTAAAGGCGTTCGCGAGGAGGCGCAGCGTAGTCAGCACATAGTTGCGTGTGCCCTTGTCCTGCGTGGACTGCGCGAGCGCATCACGCGCGATGCGAGCGAGAACACCGATGGGGCCACCACCTGGAGCTGCTGCGAGCCAGGTAGCTGCGGCGGGATCTAATGCCGCAAGCCGCCACATGTCCACGAGAGGGAAAAGCGACTCCGTGGACAGGGCGCCTAAGAGTGTGGTCGTAGCAGAGGCCCACGACGTTAGTAACATTGGAGTTGCAGACGGTAGTGGCGATTTCGACCCAGGGGCCGTATCCACGGGTGCGAAGCGTCCTTTGAGATAAGGAACAACCTGTGTGCGAAGGAGCTCCTTGGCCGGGACGGTGGTTGAGGGTGATGGGGTCGCGTCTATGAATGAGACAAATTTGGCAAAGACAGCGTCGAGAGCAGGGACCTGCGTGAAGAGGATAGGCGCAAGGGAGATGGCCTTGACGGCGGTGAGAGAAAGCGATGCGTGGGGGTGCGCTACCCAATGTTCAACAAGGGAAATTTATTTACAGGAAAAGACGTACGTGGATAAGCCTGGAACAACAATAGATCTATCTGGGTCCGCAGTTCTCCAGCGTTAGCGCCTCTAACTTCTGCAATCTACCGAGAATGAGAACACTTCTTACATCCATTGGGGTCAACATACCTTGGTCCCATCCAGGAAGAACATGAACGTTGGCGTCGCGCGAACGCTCCACTCTGTCGCGAGGGTCCCACCAGCTCCAACGCGGATATCGATCTTGGTAAACGCGGCGCCGCGTCCTCCGGTGGCTGTTCGTGCACCCTTCTCCGCCGCCAACTGCTCAAACAGAGGCGTAATCATACGGCATGGTGCGCATCCTTGGAAATCCGTGAAGAAGGCGACGACAGCGCGATGACTGCGTAGCAGGGCGCGGAACGAGGCAGAATTTGTGGAGGGATGCAGGGAGCCTGCGAGACTTTCCGTGGCTGCGAGGGGTGGGGCGGCGGGTCGAGGCGGTGCATTTGAGGATGATGCCTGAGCCTGAGCGGCAACGGCCTGGAGGAGTGAAGCAGCGATGGGCTGGTTGGGTGGTGGTGGGGCAACAGCGGGTGCCCCGGGGACCGGACGGCGGTACATGCCGTCTATGGTAGGTCGCAGTGCCGCGCCAAAGGGGGTAGACAAAAAGTCGGTGGGCAAGTCTGATTATTGGTGTTAGGGCAACTACTTTGACGTCGCTTAAACATACCTTTCACGAATGAAGGAATAGAACCGCCTGTGAGGAACCCCGCACAATCATTTGTAAAGGAATTGCAGTTGAAATCTATGTCGGTCTATTGGTGCAATTCATGAACAGCCAGGTTATGCGCACCTAATAAATGGTACTGAATGCCACAATGAGCTTCATGACACGTCTTAACGCGCTGCGCACTTACCTTGTCCGCGGTATAGTGGTCTCGCATTTCATCCAGATACTCCTGCCAAGTCTCCTGGTCGAGTGCTGTTTCGCCGAGATCCACAACTTGCAACGGCTGACCATGATGCGACTTGCCGGGTAGTGTAATGCTGATAGCTGTAAGTGGCTTTGCCTAATGCAAAGGACGTATCCGCATACTTGATTCCTTGGCCATAGAATACCTCCTTCCCAAACACAACGATTGAAGTATGCCAAATGCCATCTATCTGGCGGCCAGTGAGTTGAGCGGACATTTGTTTCGCGAGTCCGTTTGAGAGATCGTAGACATAGAGCTGAACTTGGGCCATACTGGTGGCCGTCTATCGAGTATTGACGAAGAGAAAGATCGAGAACAGATTATTAAATTTGGACGCGTCACTGCCGACAACGGATCGGAGGTCATTACATAACAACTCCCGAGAATAACAAAGCCACGCAAAGCCCCTCTCTACACCAACAAATCATTCACCGTCGACGATACGCGGGGGTCCACTGCCTTCAGGATCTCCACCAACTCCCCCTGCATTCTCGTCAGGACTAAGCACCTCGCTGAAGATTTACCACATACCCAAATCCGATCCTGCGTTTTCATGCCTTCGGCGCTCAGGACGTAGTCGCTCACCTCTTCGACTTGCTGCATAGAAATATACTCTCCGCGCAACTTATCTGGGGTGTCCTGTTCACCAGTCGCGGCCCACACAAGCTGCCGAATACCGTAAGAATGTACCGCTTCCATCATACGATGAGGGCGATACCTGGCGACATCCGACCTCTGTCGGCAAGGCCAAAGTCTTCTCCATGAAATAATCGGCGACAACCTGCATACCCGATAATCCGTTTCGAATACCCGAGTAGCAGTATCCCGGATCCACGGCATTGACGACTAGGGGCGTGGACGCTGAAATGCGCGCGTTGAGGGCACGCACGAACATAACGTTCAGCACTGGATAGAGGAAGACTTGATCAATTTGATGATTATAATGGAAAACAGTTGCGACCCGACATTTGGTGAGGAAATAACGCTCCCCCATCACTCTATACAAGTGTCAATATACTGACCTCAGCATAAAGCTGGAAAATCATACTTTGGCGTGCAGTACTCTGCGCTGCCGAGAGTGGCGAGGATGCTGTTACTCTTGAGGACGGGCTTCTCAATTGTTCCCCAGTGGTGGACTCCACTCGCAACTACCACTAGACGGGGCAATGTGCCGTACCGCTCTCCAGTCCTGACCATGTGCGGGAGGAGGAGTAAGGAAAGAAGCGGCATCGCAAGGCAGTTGACTTGAAGACTGTATCGTCCCATCGGTGAATTACCGGGAATATGCGAATAAATACAACTGACCAAGTCTCCCATCCATCCTTCGTCGCCTCGTACTTGGGCAAGATGACTGCTGCGTTAGCCACCAGAATATCAAGTCTCCCCCCATCCTGTTCAAATTTGTCCGCAAACCGCTTCACCGACGTAAAGTCCGCCAGGTCCACGATCCACAACTCCGCGGTCTCATACCCAGTCTCTGCCTGTAGTTCTGCATCATCATTAGTTCTCTGAGGACCGTCAACGTGACCTCCTTACTGTCCACCGCGGCCTGTCCTCTCTTCTGGTCGCGGCACGCAAGGATGAGTCGTCCAGGATTCATCGTCGCAAAGTGCTTCGTAGCTTCAAACCCGAGTCCGGCGTTTGCGCCAACCACGATGACGGTTTGACCCGTCAAATCTACTTTGACGACGGGTGGACGCTCGGCGCATTGACTCCTGATGAAGGAGAGGTAACTGAACCTCATGGTCGATGTATGGGCGTCAAGTGATTACTTTCGCACGTCTTTATATACGTCGACCTAGGATGAAGCCGTGGAAACGCGTCATCAAGAAACTGTACGTTGCCGACCAACAGTGTGGTGCCTCCTATACTCCTGTGTATTTGGGGTGAAAACCTCAAATTTTGAAGTTTTTGGCGAAGAAAAAGCTGCAGTGTACCCTGTCACTGAAAATCGGTCCCTTGCCTCGAGATCGAGGACTAGCTAGTTGAGTCGGTCTCGAGAAGCAGTTCGAATGGCTCAAATCAACGGTTAAATGTCTGACGCGGCGGGTAAATGGCGTGATACGGATTTGACGTCGCCGGCACGTGACCGCGTGCACCCCCCCTGAAAGCCCCTGAAGTCACAAACAAAACAGTCCTGCCAACGCCGCCATGGCCACTTCGCAGATTACGCCAAACCTACCTGACGCGACGCCTACTGACCTCATTTCCAAGCGGTGCGGGGGTGCCTTGGACTTTCAACTACATCGCCTAGCTTCTTGCTACGGAGATCAACTGCATTCAAACGAAACCCACCGCAAGGATGTGGTCTCCAGAGAAAGGCAAGAGCACCACTTCATAAATTCGACGCTCGCACCGGAATTTCTCCAGGTGGCGCAAGCCATCGCCACACTTCTTACCCCGACAAAAGGGCCGACAAATTTCGCTCTAATGATCGGATATACGCATGGAGAGACCCACCTTTTCTATTGCAGAAACGCAGGCGGGCCACCGGAAGCTGCACGCTCGCATCTCAATGCAATTTGGCGTTTGCTGCAACAGATGCGCGGCAGCCAGGCTAGATCAGCACAGATCGATTCATCTTTCGCTCCCGACCGGCTCCCCGCTGAGGAAAAACTCGTCATGGAGTTGCGCGAAATTGCCTATAGATTTGTCGCCGAGAAGGCGCTCGAAAGGTCCAAAAAGCGGCACAACAGTCTTGCCGCCTTGAATGCGTTCGTCGACGCGTCAGCCAGCGTCCCCCAACGGAGGCTAGTCAAGCTCATGCTGGGGGTGTCCATGTCGGCAACAGACGTCAAGCTTGCGGTCGAGTCGCCCTTCAAAGAGGAGCCTTGGGAACTCTTCAGGGATATGACTGCAGTCCTCTACGACGAGAAGGCCCAAACACATCCTGACGTGATCGCGTCGTTGCATTCTGCAGCCGGCAATCTCCCCGACGGACTGGGTGAGCTGAACATAATTCATGTCCCTTTTTTGTTGGCTCAAAATACATCAGCTTTCGACTTTGAGAAATGTCTCGAGAAGCTCCTCAAGGTGGAGGCCGCTATCCTGACCCTGTATGGCCTTGCAGTATCCGAACGTCGAAGTGAAATAGTTGGAAAGACTCTTTGTCTGCACGAAGTTGAAATTCCTGGCCGACAAGCCACCATCATAAAGCTGAACAATTTCCCCCAATTCCTCTCCGACGACTCGAACGAGTACGCCGACATCGTAAACCGCATGAGCGATCAACTCACCCCCATGGCCGACGGTATCGCCTTCTCATCCAAGGTGCACTCCGAAGTCCAGCTCGTGGCATGGGTTGCACAGAACCTCAACCAAGTCGCGCCGGAGGTGAATCTTGTGCCATATGTTACGTGTTCCAAACTGCACTGTTTTGCATGTTTCCTTTGGCTGCAAGAATACAATAAACTCGAGCGCCCAACACTGCCGCGTCTTGCGTTCAACGGTTGCCATGGTGGGCTACAACGAGGGTGGTTGCCCCCATCCTGGGAGACGGCATACGAGGGCGAGATTGCCCAGCAAATGACATCTCGTTTGCAGACGGAATTTGAGGCCAAACACTTGTCTGCTTCGACGACCTCGTCCGGACGAGTGAAAATCAGAGCTACCCCGTCAAAAGCTACACTATCCAAAGTCAACCGTGAGTTTCCGTCGTTTAGAATGTGGGCAATGCTGACATCGTATAGGATTTCTTGACAGTCTCTGAATCACACACTTGCCATGCTATTGGACTTGCACGTTGTTTGCACCGTACTATTTGTATAGACGAGCAGACGCCGACAATTATCTAGCACTGATCGAAAGGCAATTTGTGATTGTGGCTTCATTGGTCCTGGCGTCGTCAGTTGTTTCCATTCCATACGCTCCGATTCTTCAGGTCTTTCACTCTTTAGCCCCGTTCTCTCTGACGGCGCTAACACAAACCTAATAGGCTGACCATCCGTCCGGGACATCGATAATCAAGGCAGACATACACAACGGACACCAACCATGAGCAGTAACGCACCGGACTCTTCGACCCGCACGTCTTTTTGATGATATCTCTATTCTTACCCACAACCTTTTCTCTGTTGAGAAGAGATTAATTCTTATCCCGAAAAGTTAGATACGCGCTGGTTATCAGGACTGAAGCTGCTCCGTTGGCGACCTGCCTCGGACACTGCGTGTATGTCGGCCTTGGGTATGTTCCTGCCTCGGGCCGTGGAAGGCACTGATATGCTTGTCTTGACACGTTACTCCAGGAACTTATTCTGGGCCACTCGCCGGAGCAGGTATAGCAATTGAGTTCACGGTATGTCTGAATCTTGTTGCGGATCTTCGAACATCCTTGGCGTTAATTATGGCATGCCAGGCTCCGAGGCACTGTAAGTATCAGGGCGAACTCGAACTTACCTTTTGAGCCAATAGTGAACGTTCCACCTGTCACTATCGGTCCGTCGTCCATTTCGTATATTGAGCTCTGACATTGTGCAGGCCTGTGACACTGACACAACCTCGGCAGGAGTAGGATTCCGAAACTAGTTTATCGTGTCCGCCTTCATTTTTTCTGGAACGATACCTGTGTCTTACGACGGTTTTATTGTCCTCACCGCAAATCGTTCTCTTCGCTCACAACCCCCAATTCGAACGATTTTTGCAGCGGTGGGCGGCCACGTTAACGAAAAAGCTAACTTGAGAAGTTGCGAAAACAGTGCTGTAAATCACCAAAGGCGGCAACCCCCAATTCGAACATCGGAACGATTTTTGCAGCGGTGGGCGGCCACGTGAACGAAAAAGCTAACTTGAGAAGTTGCGAAACTTACAGTGCTGTAAATCACCGAAGGCGGCAACCCCCAATTCGAACATCGGAACGATTTCTGAGCGGTGGGCGGCCACGTGAACGAAAAAGCTAACTTGAGAAGTTGCGAAACTTACAGTGCTGTAAATGACCAAAGGCGGTTGGGCCAGGAAGAGTGGTTGCGTACTATGAATACCAGAGTAAATCACTAATGAAGGTGACGCTAAATATTAGGGAGAGCCGAAAAAGCCAAGCGTGTTCACGAAGAAAACGAACGAGGAACCTGCTTAAACAAAAGCTTCAATGAGCGTTGTTAATGCAGAAACTCCTAGACGCCAAAGCTGTTCCAGGGCCAGGAAACGCAAGGGTAAAGGCCACACAACGTTGACCGGGCCGTGGAGTACAGTAGGAACCTCAGCGAGCACTCAAACTCGATAAAAATGGTCTTTGAAGTTGTCACCAGGCGGTAAAGCCACCGTTTCGGGCCGGGTGGCCATTCGAACCGGCGGTAAGGTTTAAAGAGGCAAGCCTTTTCCATTGATCCCGGACGGAAGCAGATTGTAGGGTACGCAGGCATTCATCTAATCAACACTGGTGAGGCTCCCATGATCTGAGGAGGTGTCAGCTGCACTGGTTTCTCCATCGCTCCCGGGGTTGCCATTAGAAACAGTCCCCGGTTTACTTGATATGTTGTTCAAAGAGGAAGAAGGGCGTCGGGCGGGAGGCGAGAACACGGGTGTCGGAACTGTCCGTGGGTTGAGCATGCAGACGTAGAAACTCATGACTTGACGATCGTACCGCGGGACGATCGAAGTGATGAGCTGGAAGTCAGCGAAGATGTCCGACGAGGAGGGCCTGGGGGAGTGCTGGTACTGAGAAGCGGGTCGTGAGTGTGTAGGTGGTCGTGATCGTGAGTGTGACCATGGTCGTGGTCGTGGTCGTGGTCATGGTCGTGAGTGTGGCCATGGTCGTGATCATGAGTGTGAGCATGGCCATGCTCAGGCTCATTCGGTGGTGTCACAGATTCCTCCTCTAGTATGGGCGCCACGGGGGTCGATCGGTACGGTTGCTGATGGGCGGCTCCGGATTGCCACTCCTCCGCCTGCTGCTTGCGCCAGTCCGCGAGCTGCGAGGGAGGAATATACTGTGACGGCGGATCCGAGGAGACATCGGCTGGTACAAATAGCTCCTGTTCTTCGTATTCATCCGCGTTGTCCTGGAGCTCCGGGGGCGTAGAGGTTCCGGCCATTCGGTCAGTGGGTTGTGGCGGAATTCGATGTAATAGTCCATAACTGCATCCGAGTGAGTAGGAAGGAGTTGGATATTGCAGGATGCATGCACACCCGAAAACACAGCCGAGGAGACCCTCTCCGCCCCAATGACGATTGGGGACGAGCACGACTTCTCTCAATGCACTGAAAATATGTCAGGTAGGCGCTCAAAAATGAACCGTTGGACCTACTCGAAATCCTGAAAAATGAAAATGTCAAGTTCCGTTCGAGATGGATTGTAGGGGGCCGACGACTTACATGCGAGTAAACGTAGACCCGAAGCGGCTTGTCGATATGCTACAATCGCGTCAGTTCATGGTTCGAGTTCGGGACGGGTACTTGCAGCCTCTATCAGTTCGTAGAAATCATTTTCTGCACTGAGAACACCGCCAGACCACCCAGTTATATAATCTGTGAACTTTGAACATCCTCCTCTGGTCTTTGGATTCGTTCTTACCACCGTATGGTACCAACCCGGCGCTTTCAGCTGGGGACCCCTCCAACCTATCGAAGCAACGTTAAATGGATACGAACGCGGAGAATTAGAAAGAACTTGCACGTCTAGTACGTGCCAGACGTTGTCCATCGCGAACACGGGCTACACCGGGTCATTAGGGACACCGCGACGAAGAAGTAACAATCCTAAAGCACCTCGCACATGCGCATGCTTAGTCCCAAAAGTGAGGGCTGCGCCGTCGCGTCCGACTCAGTGGACGGAAGCGACCACGCGCGAGAGGGGGTGATTGGCACCACTGACCAGCATCGTTAATGCCCAGCGGAGAGTTCAAGACCGGCGAACGCACCTCTTGTTTCCTGGCTTTTGGTATTCCACACCAACAAGTTTAATGTTCGGCCTTCATGGCCTTCAACAATCCGTTCTAAAACCAGCGCGTCGATATTGTTCTGGGATGCCAAAGAGTCGCCCTCGAAGCCAACGACAAAGTCAAACAGGGGCTGCAAATAACCGTAATCAGAGATTCAGCGTATGAGCACACGCGAGATGAAATACTTCGATAGTTGTCTTCGAAGCTGGAGAGTCTGGGGTTACCCGTAAAACGTGTAAGGCGCGCGATGGTGGAGTCGCTGAGCAGAGGAGGAGTGAGGTCGTATATATTTGCGAAGATACTCAGCGAACCGAACTGAGTGGATTGACCGGCCCCCATGTTAACTAACGTTTTTCGAAAGAAGAAGTTGTGTTCAGAGTTGATTCGACCGGCAATATCCGCGCCGCATCAACTAGTACTGCCGATCAGAGGCGGTGAATGCGGAAAAACTTAGCATAAACTCTGTCTTCACGCGACGCAAAAGAAGAAGACGGCTATCCAGAAGAAAATAGGTGTACATCTATGATATGCATCCTTTTGTGGGGTAATAAACAAGCACCGACGAACTTCCTCCACTCAATTCTAAGTCCGATGCAGGGAGCGCAACTGAACAAAGACCGGGAGACCAGCAAAGACCCCGTTGACGCGCGCGCAATCGATTCAACCGAAATCTGGTCTACGAGTTTCGAAAATCTCTTGGGAGTCGGCCCCACATCCGACAAAGTCCCGACTGCATCGCAAATCGAGTGTTGCGGCACATAGACGTCGAGATTGTCGATTTTCCGAGTTCGGGAATGGCCGCAAAATAAGACGGGATGTCGGGGCGGTGGCCGGAGCTTTCTTGAGTACCTATATCGCGACATACCAAAGTCTGTTCTGGCCAGTTCGATCTGATTTCAAGCTCCGTTGTTGAAAGGACTACGGGCCGAAGTGGGAGGTTGTTTTAAGCTTTGCAAACGCGATGGTCCCTGTAGAATCTAAGAGCCAAGTGAAAGCAAGGTCCGCCTGCAGAATATTAATGAGATTTTGTTTATTGAGGTCGTGGTTGAAAGGAGAGTCTAATCATGATCACGTCATGTCTATTCCCGAAGGCTAAGCCAAACAAAGTCAACTTTTTCTAGGACGCGATTGTCGAGCACGGACGCGACTGAGCTCGCATTCCTCCTCAGGGAAACATCCAGCAGAGTTGGCTGTCAACTTACCGTGTCCTTTGACACTTCTTGCAGGTCGCAGCTCACGGTTCGCGGTATATACCTCTCAACGCATCCACGCGCTGGCGTTGGTATATTTCGGACACCAGTGCGGCATGTGGTAAGACGCAGTCGTCCATCCGCGAACTCTCTAACCGTTTTCCAGCTAACTTATGTTACTTTGCCGTCGAATTTTGTTCAAACTTGAATTTGGATCTTTTCGTCGATACACTTCTACCCACCCTCCGGCTCAACATGGTCGCACCAGCTCCTTGGGTCTCATTCAGAGGCTATCGGCACTTGCGAAAGATTCCTCGCATGATCAGGAAAAGACGGATAAAATAATGGGCGACAAAATATCCGAGCTGCAAGCCTACAAACACCTCCGCACCCTTGACCGGCCGTCTTTGGCTTCTCTGCCTGTAGCCTCGTACCTCAAACTCCTCCAGCAGACGACGGATTTGAGGCTGGCCTCGACGAGTAGTCAACTCGTGGAAGACATTCTCGAGTTCGGTCCCAAAGCACAGCGCCCTTCGGCCATGCTACAGATCATGTCGTCCTCCACCCTTCCTCTGCTACCTCCGCGGACGATTTCCCTCATGCTACAGTGTCTTCGGTCCTCTCCCGGAACGTTGCAGGAAATCTCTCAGCCTCAAGTTGCGGTTCTCGTCCACACTTTCGCCAACGCTCCACGCGACTCCGTGGATATGTTGCTCTTGGAGGTCATATATCCATTGCTCTGCGAGCATTTGAAAACTCTTTCTCGACCACGCGGCGATGCTGTCTTGATATACACCCCCCCGGACATCATCCACGCCTCGTTTACATTCATCGACAAACTTCTTAAGCTCGCCCAAGAGCCCAGGGCCCTGAAAATATTTCAGATCCTGGTCAATTCGGGAAATGTCCCATCCGAGGCCGTGCAGGCCATTCCCGGATTTGACAACTTCGAGTCGATTGTGCGGTCCTCCCTCGTCAGAGCCAGCACACATTGGCATTGGCGACCTCTGGCGGAAAGATTCCTCTCACCCCTTCTCAAGACGTCCCCCGCACCGGGGCCCCATGCCATTTCCTTGGCCATCGACACCGCGTTCGGCTGCCTCGACCACGCCTCTGTCGCCGACCTTCACGCATGTCGGCTGTTGATCTGCCAGATGCACCCCATTTCCCCGGTCCCAAACACGATCATACGCCAGTTTTACGATGCCGCTGCGGAGGCTAATGCAGCCGATGAAGCCTCCGAACTGTATGGCTTTACACGGTCGGAAGAAATGACTCACGAGTATTCTCCCCCGCGAGGCGCCGCGTTGGCTTGGCTTATGCGCCACCTTTTGAGGACCCATTCCTACCTTGCGAAGCAGCTTGGCGAGGATATCTTGGGCGCATCTCTCCCAGTTCCCGTCCAACACCGGGCGTATATCGTCGGCGGTTTAGCGACGCAGGGTCATGCTACAGTCGCCAGGAAACTCTGGAGCAGATATGCTGCTGGGAAGGATCGCGATGGATTCGTTGGGGAGGCTGCTTTGCTCCTACGCATGGTCAGTTTGTACCATCACCTCATTCAGAGGGACGAGAAAATTCTAGGGGAGAAGGGCGGTCTCCTCGATGAAGAAGACCTTCGTCAGCAAGTGGACGATTTCAAAGGATTTTTGGACCGCATTTTGTCCGAATTCTCCAGAGTACATTCGTCCTTGGTGGACTCTGATCATCGAGTAATAACATCCCAAGCCAGAGCGTTCTTTATCATGGGAGAATTCGTTAAAGGCTTCGACACACTCAAGATATTACTGGAGCGAAAGGAAATGCCCGACATATTCGATGTCAATGTCACTCTGACCGTCATGGCGGAGCACGACCCACGCGCGGCGGCCCAAATCGTTCAGCAGATGATCGACAAGGGCTTGCAACCGGACCACATCACGTACGGCACCGTCATGCACCACGCTCTCAACCATGGCGATATGGACTTGGTGGACGACATGGTCCTTGGAGTGCGGAGTTTGAAAACTTCGCAGCTAAGCTACAAATCGATCGTGGCTCTGATTCGGGGCAGCATTGGGTCGGAAACTAGCAGTGACCTGACCCTGACGGCCAAGCTGCGAAGTGTCTTTGGGGTCATCCAAGCTGTCGGTCGAGCGACGGTTGTGCGCTCGCCCCATCTTGGCCGGTACCTTGTGTACGAGTCGATACGAGGAAACGACCCCACGATGGCTTTCAGGTTCTGGGATATGTTGTTAAAGAACAATGCGCGCTGGCACGATCAGGAGCAGGTATTTTTGCGACGGCTCATTATCCGGCGCCTTGAGCGTCATCAAGCGAAATCCTGGGTGAAGGATACACATGCGCGGACGATGATTGCGCAACTACGGATGCAGGAGGGATCTACAAAAATACCATATTAATTATAATGTAACGAGAATTTAGCAGTGAAATAGACTCCGAACAACAAGTAGATCTCGGGACGCCGGAGGCAGTATATGGAGGAAAGAAGCATCTCGACGAACATCAGTATTTCATGCCAACCTCCTGGTTTGCCGACCCGGAGATTGACCGGGGGGAACATATGACCCGCCCCCATGTTAGGAATTGACTGGTTTGCAGCTCAGCGGTTTTTCAACAGCATACGCCTGATCCAGTTGAATTCGATGCGAAGCAACCAGACGCGTAGTAGACCGAATATTTAAATGGGTTGAGATCTGTGGATGCGTGTGATCACTTTCCCCCTCCTAAGCATGCCTGTCGCTCGGCCCACCAAGAAGGAGCTCAGCAGCTCGGCTACATCGTTGTCCGACGACGAATATACCCAAGAACATCTATCAAAAAAGCGTCGGTGAGGTTTTTCTTTTCAGAGCGAAACCCGGCGTGGTGTCTCAATCGGGACACTCTCCGAATTTTCTCCGCGCTACGGCCATCCCCCACATTCCCCACATTCCACTTCGCTATACTACCCCAAATTTGATCCCCCCTCGCTCCCCGCTTCTCCCTCGAGTCTGCATGTCAAACTTGTTCTTGAATCCTTTTTTCTGAGTTTAATAGACTAACTGACGATCATTTCAAACAGACGTCAATCTCAGAGTACGCCTTTATTTCCCTATTTTACGTGTTTTTGCTCAGCGAAATCGTTCCTCAGGTTGCGATGCGTGTAGGGCGCGCAAAGTGCGATGCGCTCGAGAGAATCCAGATGACCCGAAGCAGTCCTGCAAGCACTGTGTCACTCTCGGAATTCCGTGTACATACGACTATCAACCCAAAAAACGGGGACCTCCGAATCTGTATGTGGTTCCCGTCCGTTGAATTCGTTTCTCAACTTCTCAAAGCTACTTGCGCCGCCTTCAAGAGGCCGCCGCCGCCGCCGCCGCGGTCACTTCACCGGACAGGGACAGCCAGACCGAACCGGACACGTCCGTCTCCCCTGTTTCCACGATTGCGAGCCCTACGCAAAGTGTACTTTCACCCACAATATCTACCAAGCGCTCCAAGAGTCCTCCGCCCTCTTTCTTAGAGCCCAACCTGAAGTCAACGACGGTGGCCGTTCCACCGTCAAGATATCAGATTGCAGCGGACACATTCCACCCTCAATATACGGCTCCAAACTTTATGCCTTCCCCGACCTTCAATGCAGCGCGGCCCTCCGACCTTATTACCAATGGCAACGGCATAGGACTACCTAGCGCCAAACCTGAGGATTATCATTCTCCGACCGAGTCCTTCAGCACATATCCCCTCTACAACTGGTCGTATAAGCAGCACCAGGTCCTTCCTGCACACCCCCCCAATGTTGTCCCGCCCTTGTCGTTCTACTATCGTCCTCGGAGGTTAGACGAAATCGCACCCAGGGACACCATCTCCTTGATAATCGCGCTTTTCTTCGACTTCGTGTATCCCCTCACCCCATGTATTCACCGGCCCAGCTTCATGGCGGATTTGCACGCACGACGCGAAGAACGGGACCCTCTGTTCTTCGCCCTGGTCATGTCGACGGTTGCTTCGACCCTCGTACAGGTTCCTCGGTCGTACCTGCCCATGGAGCGTCCAGTAGTACGGAAATTGGCTCAGGTCTGAACCTTTCTCGCCATCTTTTCGACTTTTCTCAATTTCGTTAGACTTGCCATGAGGCTAGCCGACATATAACCATCGCATCGTACGATCCTCCAACATCTATGCACGTTGTGATTCGTTATTTGTGAATTTCTCATTTTCTTTCTCCGCTCTTTCAAAATCCTGATCCGTACCCAGCGACTGTGTTTACCATTTTTGCGAGGGCCACGACGCCACACAACATGCAGCTTTCGGCGAGGCGGCGCACATCGCCGTAACTCTTCGGCTGCACGAGGAAGCGGCCTATGAGGGTATAGACCCCATCGAGTCCGAGATCCGCCGGAGAGTCTTTTGGCTGCTCTTTGGAGGTTGGTCTTCTCACTTTTTGATCGAGCGCGCAAGCCTTGATACACTATTCTACAGCCGATAAATCAATGTCGATTTTACTGGGCAGGCCCATTTGTTTGCGCGACGAAGATTGTACGCTTCACTTCCCGAAAGAGCTAGACGACGAATAGTGCGTATAGTTCCTTTCCTCTTTCTCCGTAGGCTCAGCCCTCGCATAGCATCACTCCCAGCGCGTATCTTCCCCAACCGCAGGGTAAAACAGGTATGTATCGACCGCCAACTGGTTTACCGATTTCTAAATCACCTTTAGCTATTGTATCGGGTCTCAACTACACGTCAAGGATTTTCGCTCTTCTCGGAGAAATTCTTGTTCGCATTCGGGTCGATAAGCGGTCACCTCCTCAGGGCCAATTTGCTACGGCCAGACTAGAGGAGGTTCAGTCACTCCATAGTCGTATACTCGCTGCGCTGGCCCACTGTCCGGAACCCCTGCGCCTGAAACGCTCATTCACGCAGTCCAACGTTC
>JARKIB010000446.1:0-97624 GCA_029378385.1 Mycena metata | reverse complement strand
AAATGAAAAGATTCGCTCTTTTCACACGTAGCAGTTTCCCGGCTTATCACCGCTTCTGCCTGGAACCTCCGACGACGAATCGGGGGCCAAATCGCGGTGGTGCCGTTTTGACATGAAAAGTGGAAGGAAATGGGAGGCAGAGCATCAGAGCGCAAGCGTGCGGACATCGGATGTGAGATCGACAATCAGGATATCCCCTGGAAGCTGATTGCGGTGGGCTCGCTACGACAGAATTCAGCATCAGGGATAGTGAAATTAAAGATGACGACGTACGAACCTGGTCCAATAGCATAGTCGGCGCGCGAACAAGCAGCACCCGGAAGCTGAGGAAGGTGGCGACCTTTGAAGTACCCGCGCAGTCCCGAGGCGAAGAGAAGAGAGTGGCGCGTTGTCACTGCCTCGCTGCCCGCGAGTGAGGCGCTCAGCACCCGGTCTCCTGTGATGCACCCGAGGCGAGCGCTAAAGCAGGGGAGCGGGGACGAGACACAATATACGTGGCAGCTGATAACGGTGAAGGAATGAGCGACCGCTGGAAGCACAAGGCAAAACTCAGTATCAAAGAGGTAGGAAACTAGGGACACGACTTACTGACCTCGTCCAATTAACATACATTTGGCGCGCGAAGGCCTGAGATGTCAGTACGTTCTTGAAGCGGAGTAATGTCTTCTGGGCGCTGCGCCGGGAGTGCTTCACTCATGGGAGTCGGTAGGTGCTTGACGCTTGAAGCCCGATAACATACGATGAGCCCTGGCTGTCCCCAGGGCTCAAGTGCGTCATCTGGACGACGGGAAGCGCGATTGCGCAAGGTCGAGGAGTGCGGGACCAATCTTGAAGTGTGGCACCAGTACCGCACCGCAAGGGTTCCGCGATGACCGCAGAACCCTCGCGCGCTATCGCATGGGGCTCCGCGAGGCCGCCGAGTCCCTTGCAGTTCTACCAGACGGCGGCGCTAGATTGTGAAGGTGAAAGGGAGGTTTGTTTACTTCACAAGCTATAACTTTGTTTACTGATCCCAAACGGCCGCGCTCGGCGCCAGCCAGGCGCCAATCTATGGATTCGGCGCCAATCTACATCGGATTCTGTGCTGAGTCAACCTGTCTGCCTCTCTTCTTATCCCTCATGTCTGGCACAAACGTTGAAGGTACATAAGATTACAGAACGAACTTGGCGTAAACTGAACGCCGATTGTTTAGGCCTACAAAAGGGCGAACGTCACGTAAACGTTGAGGGTACGCAAAATTGCAGAACGAACTTGGGATAAACTGAACGCTGATCTTTTAGGCCTACAAAAGGGCGAACACTACCTAACCATGCATTACGACTTGGCCTGCACTTACTCTCTAGTGTACGCCCTACGTTATTCATTTACTTCCAGTCCTCGATTAATTTGCATTACATCCAGCCTGGAAGCGAACTATGTTCTCCGACCCACGACCGCCAACACCCAGCCCATCGATAACGACGAAGAAGAGATGCCTGAGCTGTTGCCTAGGGAAGAAGAAGATTCCAGGCCCTACAGCGGGCACTGTATTCGCCACACGAGGGCTCTCAAGGCAAAACTCTAATATGACCCTGTCCCCTTGCAATAAGAATGGCGCCTTTGAATATACGAATGCTCCCAAGACGAATAAATTCAATGAGAGTCAAAGAAAAGACTAATCGACAAGCTCCGCGTCCATCCCGTACCTGCTTTGGTTGACAATCTCCGTGGACGCGTCCGGGGACGTGTCCGTGTCCGGCGCAAAGACCCACCAAGTGAGATGGTCCTCGAGCGCGTCGAGCCGACGACCAGCTCCCATTCCCCTCCCAGCACCGCTCGCCCTCCGTTCCAGGTTAAGTCTCATCTGTTCGAGTCTCAGCAGGCGCTGCTCGTCTCCCGCACCCGTCGCCGCATCGCCAGCCCTGCGTGCTTCCACATGGAGCCTGATCTCCTGGAGTCTCAACTGGCGCCGCTCCTCCCTCCGCTCGCGGTCGCAAATTTCTTGGCGCTCCCACTCCCGCATGTCCTTCCACGCCATCTCGTGAAACACCGATTGTTGGGCTTCTTGCGCAGCGATGCAGGCTGAGTCTTCCACGCTGAGTTCTACTTTCGGGGGCCTACACAAGGTCAACGAAGCTTAAGCGATATGAATACTACAACTTACTCGGTCCAATTCTCGGGCATTTTGGACCAGGCGTCGCACAAGGAAATTCTGAGCTGCCATGCGAACTCTGGGTCGGGGCCCGATGGTGATGGAGAAGGGGATGGTGTTTGCAAAAGTGGAGGGCCCGGGCTCGCGCTCTGGTGTCGCTCGCGCTTGCCTTGGCGACCTTCGCCTGGCGGGGTTGCTAAATTAATTAAAATTAGTCCCCCACTTCAATGATATCCCAGTACCCCACCTGAGCGCGCCCGTTTGCATGCGTTTTTGAAAACTGGCGCGAATCCTTCGTCTTCATCGACTTCCATGGCTTGTCGTGTTCAGTTCAGTGAGAAGGGGACGTAGTGGAGCAATGGCCGGAGCCGTCAGATTCATTGGTTGTAAATCAATCTACTTTTGGGCTACACCCGTTAGGCGAACGAGACACGCAATATGCCTTGCGTATTCGATCAACACCAGAACGCGAGGTCCGAACCGGGTAACTCGAGTGAACCCTGCATCTATCAGCTGCTCCCGTTCGGCCTTGGCGTCAGGGCAACCGCACAGGAAGAGTGCGACGTCGTTCATTCCATCCGAAGTGATGATCTGGAAGTCTTGTTGTGCGGACGCCAAAGGACAGTGACCGCCGTCGTGGCCCAAGTGAATCTGGACGCCCAAAGCTTTGAGGACGTTGGGCGTTGGCTCATAAACATCATCGAGCCACTGCTACAATGTCAGGTTAGTGTGTTAGTTTTAAATTCAAAAAAGAAGCGACATGCTTTGATTTGATGAAAAGGGAGATAAGTATGCGTCGCCTTGACGCACGGTCCGCACTGCGGCTCAGCGGAATTACAGCCATGTGCGTCGCATTGGTACTCTCCAGGCCCAACGCCGCAGGCGGAGCAAGCAGGAACAGACATCTAGAAATAAATTAGGCTTTAGGACGTAGATATTAACTTACAGACACACCTATTTCTTTGCGCGGCGGGATCGAAAGAACAGTTGAGTTGAGTAGATAGGCTGGAGCTTGTTCACGCGTCCTGAATTTAAGCGGATGGATGCCGTACTTTCGCTAGAGGATATTGATAGCATGAATGGGGAAGTAAACGAACCGAATGTGAGATTGCTAACTCGGCTAAGTGTTCACGTCAACTAAATGTTCAGGTACACCCTCCACCCTCTACACCGCTACCAAAACCAGGATGCGCACGTTCAACTGCGCAATGAGCCTGTTGATGCGCTGAATCTCCTTGAGGCCCCGCGCCGAATTTTTGTGGCGGTAAAGAATTGCCCGGCGGGCAAGAAGTATTTGGATGGTGGTCATCTGAAACATATGAGCGCGAATCATGCGCGACGGAACGGACGCTCACGTAGGTAATTGTTCCGGAGGCTGAGCTTTGTAGCGTTGGCAAGTTGTTTCGGTTGATCTGATCTGCTTGGTTGAGTAGGTTCCGCATACAATGATTTTTTGTACACACCAGACCTTAGAAACGAAGGGCAATTGGGAAGTTTGATGCAGTTCAAATGGCTGAGTTTATATGTTGCGCGATAGAACATGGGAAAATATATTCGAAGGATTGATTCGAGTTAGTTCGAGAAATAGAAGTATGAGCGTCAGAAATCAAATAGCATACTCAGGAATCTCAAACCACGCTCCATGATCCTCCGGCTCCGTCACCGTCACCACAGGCTCGACCTTCCTCCAGTTCTTAAAGGTCACACACCCGTCCAGCCCACAGAAGTGGTAGGTGTCCAGTTGCGGCGCAGTCAGGATACAGCGCATCTCGTGCGCGAAAAATTTCCCCACCGCCACCTGCGGGGGATCCAGCTTCCCCTCGACGTCGAACATACGGCCTGTCCACTCGTAACAGCTGACCATCGTCAGCGTCTCGAGCGATGGCAGACGGTGGTCGAGAGCGACCGCAATGCGCAAAACGGCAGCCTGACGATCGTCAGGGATAGTACAGCGGAAGGACATTCAATGACTTACATTTGCAGTGAAGCGGCACCATCCACGGTCTTCGTCAAGAGTCAGGTGGTGAACCTTCTCCATCAACCCCGGCGCGCGGTCCAGTATCATCAACATCTGGGGCCCGTTGACGCGCAGGGTCGTTGGGCGTGCTGTGGTGCGCGAGAGAGCGGTTATGACGCGCGTGCTGAGTGCCGGGCCACTGGTGGGGTCCGCCAGATAGAACCAGATGTTCGTGAGGCCGCTGTGCTGGCCAAATTTGCTGACGTCGTAGTAGCGCGCCTTCAACCGCCGCAGGTTGGGCAGCATTTGAGGCGTCGGAACAGGCCCCATGAAGTCAGAGTGGAGGATGAGGTCCCGAAGGTGGTTTTGCGTCGCCAAAAATCTTGCCCACGCGCCGGTGACGACTGTGAACGCGGTGAAGGACCAGAGGCAGAAGGTTATTTTCGGGATGACATCAGCGTCCAGAGGGATGTAATAGCTGGTGGTGAGGACGCGAAGATTGACGAGCTGAGGCAGAGCCACCGCCCACTCAGAGTGATTGACGGTGGCGTACCGACTGTCACGAAATTTGAGGGATTTTACCTGCCAAGCTCGTTGAATCTTCTCATAGGGACAAAGGAGGCCACAGACTCACAAGAAAGGCAAGATCGGGGCTCGTTGCGAGCGTATGAACCAAAGCATGAGCGTTGTCGGCCACAGAAATGTCGCGGTAAAGAAGAGGCACGAGGAGAATGTACGTCCGGCGAGATACGGCCAACAGAGGCGCCCTAGTTGCGGAGGTCGACAGGAGCCCAATTTCCCAGCAAAGGTCGGCCGGTAGGGATGGACGCATGGGTGAAAGAGAGACCAGGGAACGAAAGCGCGCCAGGCGCTACATGAGTGCGAAGACTAAACAGGAAGGTGCACTGCCAGATGTCGGCTGCAATCAGTTAACACGGGCGCTGGTGCCGACGCTCAACTCAACGGAGGAGAAACCAAGATGCGCAACAAAGGAAGCAGTTGTAACCTGTTGGCACAACGTAATCAACCTAACGGAGCAATAAGAAACGCGGAATGTGCGGAATAAACGGAAGCAGTTGCAACCAACATGCACAACGCAAATCAACCTAACGGGGCAATGAGAAACGCGATGTGATACAGGAACAGTGATTCCGAAAATTAGATCTTCATGGGGCAATGAGAAACCGCGCGATGCCAAGTGATACGAGGAAGAATTTTGCCAAAAATAAAACTATTTTCCAAGCGGTACACAATCACGCACCACGCGCCATCGGTCGACCGCCCGTCCCGCTTCGTTCAGACAGCTAGCGGACGTCGATTTTCCTTTCCACGGCCCTGTGGGTATTTATTGCGCCCACTCGACTTCGCAACGCGCCCTGGCTTCGAGATGGTGGACTGGACCGGGCGCAAGCGCAACTTCATCGACGCGTCGGCGCGAACCTTGCGTGCAGCCGTTTTCACCCGGTGGGATTTCTGGACCAGCGGCGACGACGGGTTGTAGCAGTCGATCCAGCGTTGTATGTGCGGCGGGTAAAGACCGTCTTCGTGGTGCAGCGCCTCTGATTCTTTGTCAGTTCCAGCGTACTATATTTTGCAAAGGAGGGCTCACCGAGTTTCACGGCCCTTTCCTCCGTATCAGTCAGCCCTGACGCGTTTTGTGCAAGGGACATGGTGGTAGTCGTGGTTTGAGTTTGTTTAACGGCACGTCCATAGTCACAGCCACTGACTTATAAAGGCTCATTGGGTAGGAGCGCGTAGTTTTCATTTGGGCGTAATAGTTACATTTGGCGCGGTGTAAAACATTTTGGTGCACAAGGGAGACGTTTTGCTAAGTAAAACTAGATGAAACCAGACAATTGATATGGTAAGACGGAGGGAGGATCTATCGAGCAAGGGATCGGAGCCATTTCTGTCCTTCAGCGACCTTCGTGACGACGGTGAGGCAAAGGTTGGCATGAGGTTCTGCATCGATGGCACCTTGAGCGGCGGCCCTAGAGGGGGGATCAGTCATGCCAAAGATAAAAAACAATAATGGTAAACGTACTCGCTGCGAAAGTATCGACCGTCTGAGACCACAAACCAACCGCCCGATAGATCCAGGTGAGCGGCAGCCCCACCCCCGCCAACGGCACCCCCAGTGACGGGAGGAACTGCGACCCTAACGACAGGAGGAACTGCGACCCCCGCCCGACCACCAGCCGCCCGAAACCCGCGAACGGCAAGAGCCTCAACGCCACCAGCCGTGGCAGTCGTAGCCCGACGGTTCGTCTGATTCCCAGCAGCGCCGAGAGGCGCGAGGTCGATCGGTTCCCCAGCAGCGCGGACAGCGCCGACGGGGCGAATGATGGCCGGGGGGGCGCGAACAACGACGGTGTTGGCAGCGTCGACAGGAGGGCGCAGGGCGGGAACGACGGCGTTGGGCCTTTTTGGAGAAGGGGACAGAACGAGAGACGGCTCCCTCTGGGCCCGTGTGGTACGTTTTTCCTTTTCCTTGCTCTCGACTTCCGGTTTGACCCAATTGACGATCAGATTGTTGAGGGGACGCGCAGGCGCGTCGAGGAGGGCACGGCGCTGCGCCTCTGGAACGGGATGGTGATGTTTTTGGAAGCACCACCGGTATATCGCCTCAGATAAGTCGCGCAGACGGTCGTACTCGACGTAGACTGCAGTGTGCTCCATGTCGGCCTCATAGGCCCGCCGACCAGCCCTAAAGACGGCGATTAGTGAGTGGTGTTCACAGAAGAGGCAATTAAATACGATGTACGCATCGGTGCACACGGCAGGGCACTCCTCGTTCTCGATAAAGTAATACTTGCGCGACTTGTGGCCCTCGTGGCCGGCGACACCTATGTATTTGGCACTGGGGTGGAAAGGGACGGCACATGCACGATATCCAGGGTCGGTGGCATCAATAGGGCGGGTGGGGTGCACGAGTCCGTTGCGGGGTGGTTTGGATGAAGCCATGGAGGTTGGACGAAAGAGTTGGGCGAAAGAGCTGCGGAAGAGAAGCGTCGTGTAACGCTGTAACGAAAAGATAACGGAAAGAGTGACTTGCCATATGTTTGGATGCGATGTTTGATCGGTCCAGAAATACAAAGATTAATTCGCAGTGCGTACCAACAATGGAATATCACAATTTAAAAACCACAACCTTTCTTATGACAGCTCTGTGCACCTTCAGAAAAAAAGCCGGGCTCAACCGAGAGGGTGAGAAAATGAGCAACAGCAATGTTTCGCGCATTGCAGATCCTCTGGGACATATCTCGCAATTTCGAGAGGAGACGTATACCTTGGAATTCATGTCTGAACCCCTGGGTGAAGTATAGAAGAGATTTGAGGAGGTCGATGTTTGAGGAACAACCGAAATGGAGACAAATCGAACGGAAGAGAGGCCAAATGAGCCGGTACAGCACCTCAGAGTGCTAGTGGCACGCCTTTGAATACTTCTGAAGCGAAAAAAAATGTGAGGACGGACAGAACCAAAAAAAAAATGGCAGCGATGTTTCGGCTCCAGGGAAAGTAAACGTAAGGGTCTCAACCATCTTTAGGATCTACTCAAACTATTTCACGGGTCGGAAGTACAGACCTTTGGAATTTCGTCACGGCTTCTGTCTGCGTCGTATATCAAGCGGTTGGAGGTAGAGACCGTGGTCAAACCAACGGGCATTGGCTGCTGATGGGCAGTCTGCGCCGGCGGTTGAAATGGGTTGCAGTGCGGATTGCGTGAGAGTGTTCACGCCGAAGACATTTATTAGCCCTTCCACCTTGAAAGGAAGTCCGCTGACTAGTACCCACAGTGTTTGCCGGACCATAGGAGGTTTGCATGCTGACGGATACCGCGTGCCGTTCTCACCGGATAATTGTGTCGTGGAACCCAGAAATGTGTCCAAGTCAAGCGAGTGAGAGCGCGTGAGGGTTCCATACAGGCCTGGGAGATCCTACAGAGTCTCCCGGACGAAGGAAAAATCTGTACCGGAGTTGAGGCAGAGTTCTTTGCTGCATGCAAGTCCACACTGGGAAAGTTGTCGGCCACCAACCCAGACGGGCGAGAATTTATGGGCCATTCGTTACTTTCTCTAGAGGGAGATATATTTGTTCTGGCTCGGGAGTGAGTTTCTTGGGCTTTAGGGTTAAAACAGAGAATGCGGGTGCGGAGAAAGAGCAACTGCACGGTCATGTGACCCCATCAATATTGTCTCCGCACCATCACCTTGCCACCTCCTACATTGCCCATGGGCCGACGATGCCGCAAAGACGACGAGTATGTTCCGGACGGTGAAGGGTATGTTTGTGATCAACAGCCGCCCTCGTTAACCCACGATTAGGGCCCTCTCGGTGAAGGCCAAGGCTCTGAAAGCGAAAAGAAGTCGGGAGGCATCGGCTGCCTATTATGCACGGTAGGCGGCTCCCTTGCGTGTGGCGTAAGACGGGAGTGTAACACGACCTATTCTCTCTAGACATCCCGAAATTCGCGAGGAGAAGCGCGTTCAAATGGCTAAAAAACGGTACAGCGTCAATTTATCCTCTTACAGGCGATTCAACAACTATCTAGGGCTGCATTGAGGGCCAATAAGGCGGCAATCAAGGCGGACCGGGAACGCAAATCCCCCAAACAGAACGCACAGAGTGCTGTGATGCGCGAATCCAACGATGGTGCACCAGAAGCCGCCGATGAGTTGCCACCACCAAAACTCTCCCGCCTCCTCCGCTACGTCCCCCCACAGCAGGCACAGAGTGCTGTGATGCGCAAATCCAACGACAACGTTCCTGATTCCGCCGACAAGTTGCCACCACCGGATCTCCCCCTCCTCCGCTACGTTGATCTTTACTCAGATGTGGACTCCGCTGACGCACTACCAACATTCCAACCCACCCCGACGATTCTGGAGGACATGAACGCAACCCTCACCAATGGTCGGACACGCTCGACTGGCCTTGGGGTCGCGAGAGGCAGTGGATGCCCCTCTCTTTCAGTGGTCTCGTCGCCAGAGTCAGCGGAAAGGATGGCGGCGTTAGTTTTGACGCAGATGGCCAATGCGTGACCAGGCGTGCAGTCTGTACGCCCACCTACCGCACCGGATCTTCCAACTGGTTCACCACGGCCAGCCGACGATTGTGCCCCTGAGTTGACGTATATGGAAACAATGTGATGTCTGATTGCCCAGCTGGGTTCGGGGCCAATGACACCACCTACTGCTGCCGAAGCGGCGCGATGGGATTAGCGTCGGGCGGAGTATGGGTGGGCGAGGCCGAGGCTTCTCGGTACTCAGCGGTGGTTACGAATAGCGGGTTGGGTGAGGGACGTGCGACGCTGGACGAGGGACGCGAGGGCGTCGCCGCCATTGGACGTACATATTTGATTTATCTTGTTCATCTTGTGGCCGTTTGCGGTAGACTTAATTGACTTATTGATCACCACATAAAGACCAGGAGAAGCAAGAATTCATTGAGCAAGGTGTACACGACGCAGGAGATGTAGACTATCCGATAGTGACAGTAACCTTGATGGCGGAAGAACTAGCGAGGGAAGATGTGAGAACGGGATTAAAAATCAACCACGAGACATACACACTAGCGGCGGGATCCCGAGGCCGAAGCGCGAGGGGGGAGGGAGGCCACGGGGGCAGCGACGGGCTCCTCCTCGTAAACCTCCGTGAGCTTCATGACTTCGTGGTGGTTGTACTGGTGGCGATAAAAGTCGAGGGCTTCACGACGGCTGCTCTTCTTGAGGCGGGACATGTTGGGCACGCCCTTGACCTGGTCGTCGGCCTCGGTGCTGACAACAACGTGAGTCAAAGGTATGAAAGAAAGAAAAATAATATATACCTGCTGAGATACATGCCGGGCTCGCGCCCGACAATAACAACATACCAAGTAGCGTTGTCCCCCACACCAGGGGGGAAACGCGACTCAAGCTCGTCAGGAGTGACGGTGGTGCCCTGCTCAAATTCCATGGCGCGGGCTGGTGGGAAAAGAGGGCAGTAAGCACGACAACAGAGGGAGCGTTGAGAGAGCTAACCTTTGAGAGCGTCGACGTGCATGGCGACGACGGCGGGCAGGCGCTCTAGTGCGCCAATGATGAGCATCGATGAGAAAAAGAGGGAACCCGACTTACCCTGGAGGTGAACACAATGCTGGGTCATGGCGACGGCGAGCTTGGTCAGATCGCTGAACTGAGCGACCAATGCCGCCAACTCCTGCTCGGGGGTGGTGGGGGTGGTCGTCTTGGAGGAGTCAGTCATGGGGGTTTGAAAGAGAGATAGATGGGGGGGTGGGAGATTTTCGCCCATGACCTTGAAAACTTAAGGACCGGTGGATTTCTGGATTGGGATACTCGGGCCCCGAGCGTGGGCAGTGGGCACATGGAGAGTCGATCTAGTTGATGACATGTGGTGTCTGTTTTGGGATGGCGATCTGGACGTCCGATTTGGGATATCGGATAATGGGCACAATAATTTGCGGTTAAAGCATTGATTTATTTGAGTTCCGACCAGTAACTAGGGACGTTGTGGGCAGTGCATCCAGATAGGACGCCCAGAAAAGGAAAGTAGTCGGGGCGAACACCGAAAAGTGCTCAGTGATTGGAGGTTAACTAATAAACAGAAATATTCACCGCTGAAACTAACCTTACACTGCGCCAGCACATCGCCCACCCACGAGCTATGGCCCCACCCCACCACACCACCCCCGAGCAGAGGGAATTTCTCGACGGCTATATGGCCGACTTGATTGAAAGGCAGGCCGACAGCAAACTCCACCTTTTCTGGGGCCCGTTCTTCGAGGTGTGGGTCAAGAGGTACCCCGAGCAGCCTGCGCTAGGCCTTCCGCTCCCCAACACGCCAGGGGCACAGAAGTTGACGCCAGAGGAGCTGACCATCCTGGGCACCGCCGTGGCGACGAGAAAAAAGGTTCCCTTCTTTTGGCGGATGCTGTGGCTTGTTGATAACTGAACAAACATCGTAGAAGCTCGACAGCTGGTTCCGTTACCACTCGAAGCACGTCGGGCGCGCCCAGGCGTCCGCCAACGGCAACCTTGCCAGGGTTAACGGTAGTGCTACCCCAATCAACGCGCTCTTCGGCCTGAACTCCGTCAAACGTCGTCGCGCCCACCAGCCCATCGAGTTCTTCCAGAAGAGAAATGCGGACGCGATTCGACAGGCTCTTGTCGACAAAGGTTACAATGAACTGAACGAGGAGAAAATGGCTGAGGGCGTGGAGGACTGGGCCAACGAGCCGGAGGCCAGTGCGGCGGAACGTAAGAGGGCTACCAAGGCGGCGCGCATGCGCCTGCGCGGCCAAGTCGTCAAGAGAATGTGGGAGGAAGTGTCGGCGGAGGAACTGGCGGCAGTTGAGGAGGAGGTGGTACGCGAGAAGGCAGAGATAATCCAGGAGGAGTTGGCGGCCGAGAATGCTGCCCAGCAGGACGAGCGTACCCTGAGAGAATACCAGCAGTAAGTCCTAATTTACCTACCAGTTGCGACGAAACGATGGCTAATGTCTCTTTTAGGGCTATTGACGCGTTGCAGAAGGTGTACTCCGAGCTGCACAAGGCGACGTACACCGCGTCGGGTTGGATCGGGATGACGATTATTGGGGGACCGAATCCAAGGCACGACGGCGACCTGAGTTTGAAGATGTGCGTAGTAATCTCCGTAATTACCTTTTTGGGCAACGGGCGTTTACTGACAAACAACACAGCTTCTGCTTTGGCGAATCTCCTGCTGGCAACGACTTCGAGGACGCGTGCGTGGACTTCGACCAGAACATTGCTGAGCCCTTTGAGGCGTTCCTGAGGACCTGTTTCAGTAAGTGGTGTCAGATGAATCCTGCGCGACAGATACTTACTATCCGATAATTCCTTAGCTGCAGAGCAGCGCGTGGCTCGAGCCCAACCAAGGAACTCATCCGACGTAGAACCGGCCGTCACCGTCTCGCGCGACACTGGGAGCAATGAGACAGCGCCCGCTGAGCCGCCGTCCAAGCCCAAGAAGCCGAAGCGTATGGTAAAGCCCAAAAACCCAAAGAATGCACCTGCGACCTCCTCTGGGTCTGCGATAGCTCCCACTGCTTCGCCTGCGACCGCTCCCACCACTCCCACTGCTCCCCTTCCTGCTCCACCTCCCACTGTTGCCACCCTGCGCGTCGAAACACGGCCCTCGACAGACGGAGATCAGCGGGAACCTCTGCTCGAGCAATACATCGGCCAAAACCTGATCACAATGGACAACACGCCGGATATTGCAGCAGCCGAGAACCATGACACCGAGCACTATGAGATGTCCCTCTTTGACCTGGTTTCTGACGACTTCCCGAATAGCCCTATGGATGAGGACGCCGACACCCTCAGTACGCCTGAGTCGTATGGCGGACCTTCGGGGCCATCCTGCCCTGAGGTGGCTGCTGCGCTGGCGGCTGCTGAGCGGGGTGGATTGGCCGCGACTGCTACCATGGCTAACATCGACCCACAGCTACGCGACACGCCCTCCCTCCCCGAGACGATACCCGCGCCTACTTACGAGCGTCCCCCCCCGTCCAACGTACAAGGGCGCCCTGTTCGCACCCACCGCCGCCCCCGAGATCACTGAGGTCGGCGGCTTTTTCTTCGCCAGCGCCTCCGTGCCGACCCCTGCAACGCCTGTGCCTGGGACGGCCGGTGTCCCTGGTAAAAGTGTGAACTATCCCCTGAGCGAGCTGTTTAACGCCTTTCGGCGTCCGACGACGACCGTGCCGCTGCCTGCTGCACGCCCCTTGCCGAAACCGCTGGGAAGACGACTGACTGGCAGCGTCAGCGGAGGGGCAACCCGAACCGCCATTATTGCAGCATCCCTCATCGGTGCGCCGATGCCTGCGCTCAGCACGGGGTCTGGCGGGCCCACCGTCTCGACTTCGACCTCCCCCACCATCTCGGGCAACACGACGCGGGCTGCTACCCCGACTGTCGCGACCTCGACAGCCACCGCCGCCATCTCCGCCATCTCAACTTCGATCTCCTCGACCATCTTAAACAACACTACGCTGACTGCTGTCGCGACTTCGACAGCCACCGCCGCCGTCACGACTTCGACGTCCCCCACCGCCTCGGGCAACGCCACGCCGACTGCTACCTCGACTGTCGCGACTTCAACCCCTGCAACCCCGACGCCAATCATCCTACCTACATCGCGTCCGTACGGTAATCGCCCAACCTTGGGGAAGGAGAAGGACACGGCGGAGAAGGAGAAGGACACGGGGGGGGAGACGGGCGGAAAAGGGAAAGGGGTCCCGGGGCGAAAGGCGACAGTGGCGGCACAGGCTGCGGAGAAGGAAGCAGCGGCAGAAACGGCGAAAAAAGTGGCGAACGTGATAGAGGTGGTCAAGAGGAGAGGTCGCGGGAGGCCGAAGAAGATCGTGGAAGACGGCGCGCTAACGGACACCACCAACCTGCCGGACCTCAGTTCCACAGACACCGCCGACACCGCCAACAGCGTCACCTCCGACCCCACACCCTCCGACCCTGCACCCGACGCGGCTCGCGATGCGCCGGTTAAACGTAAACGGACGGCCACCACGCTCCCGGACGGTAGCGTCCCAATTCGCCAAGTCAAGAACAAGCGCGGTGATCCAGGGACCACAGCGCAGCAGGCGACGTCCGTAAAGCAGCCGGCGGTCGCCACGAGGAAGAGAAAGGTGGACGCTGCTCGTACGACGCGTAGTGCGGCTGCGACCAAAAAGTAAGCCTTGCGGCCCAAGACTTGCTATTTAACTGACAACTGTCATTTTACAGGGCGAGGAAGTAAACCAGCGCAACATTCGTTGCTACCTAACGTTCGTTGCTGCTCAACCAGCAACTCACCTCAGCCATTGCCCTTGCCCGCTGCTCAACCAGCGATTGCGTCTGCAGATTTTCTCGATATACACATGCAGTAGTTACTATTTACTTGAAAGACGTAGACAAGATATATGTTTCCTATACTACATAAAATGACATGCGGATTCACCTTTGTCTGCAAATGGGTGGAAATGGCCTTCTTTGGGAAATCGTGGAGTGGACTCGTGAAATTTCTGAGAAAATGTTTCAAGCCAAACCGTTAAAAAATGGCACACCCAGGGATCGAACGAGCAAACTTATAAGTTCACAGTATAATATTATCGGACTACTGATACAAATAGACTATAGTAACTTTATTAACAGGATGGTATCTAGTACCATACCTTAGGATTAGCGCCCAAAATAAAAAAAATAAAAAAAATAAAAATCCCCTGGCACGAAAGAGAGATGAAGAAAGTGAATGAAGAGCGGAACTGCAAGAGCAGAACAGGCCAAAGTAGATGAAATTAAATTTGGGCCGGGCAGGAAGGCAGAGACTAGCCAGACAGAAAAAGAAGCGGCGGACCGCCCTGGAGAACGCGGATGAGGGCGAACAGCATAGGAACCGGGAAAGGAGAAGCCACCGCTTCGCCCGGGGGGGGGCTGGCGTGACGTGCGGAGGACCAATTGAGGGGCGGAAGGGCGGAGAGCGCTGGGGAGGAAAAAGGCCGCCCAGGGGGCGCTACAGGGGCCGGCAGCCGAAGCGAGCGAAGGGGTGAGTTGGGGACCATCACAACTCATGTCTCTGTAGCGTGTACGGTGGGCGGTGGGGTATAAAGGCGGTGCCGGAAGTGCGGGGAGCGCTGGGTCCGAAAAAGGCCGGCCCTGGACGTGCCACAGGCGACGGCAGCCAAGGCGAGTGAAGGGGGAGTTGGGGACATCACACCCCAGGTCTGTGTAGCGCGTACAGGGGGCGGCGGGGTATATCAGTGGTACCCGAAGGGGGGAAGCAGGCGGCGCAAAGGAAGCGCGATGCAGAACGCACAAGGCGAAAGACACGGTAGAGGGTTCGTCGAAGGGCTATGTAAGACACATGAGGTGGAATAGTCAGGTGGTGTGCGAGGAGGAGCGCAGGAAGGGCTGCGGGTGCCGGTTCGGCGGGCGGGGCGGCGGGGGGCGCTAGCGTTGAAGGGGTCAGCTATGACAGCGCGCAGGGTGGGGGGGGGGGGGGGGGGGTAGCGCCATAGGCATGTACATACACGGGTGACAGAACAGGCCCGCAGGGAGCACGGTACGGCGGGTATAAGCAGGCGGGCGGTATCGAGCCGGGTAAGTGGAAGGCCGCAAGCGAGGGAATGAGGGCGTTTGGGACCACAGAGAGCGTCGCAGTAGAGGTGGAGCGGGCAAAACTAGGGTCTAATAAAAGGAAGGAGCCATCGGGGGGAAGGGAGCCCCAGGGGAGCCCGCGCAATGGTGGTAGGAGGAAGATGATGGGAAGGTAATATGTGCAAACAAGGGACCCCATTTGGAAGGGCGCTCGAGGCGCGGAGGACGACGAGCGGCGGTCGGGGTGCCCCCGCGCTAGCGCCAGCAGCGCCGCCGTAGGTGGCTGGAAGGACGCTGTGGTGATATATCATGCACTACGCTGAGCTCACAGACCTGATATATCACCGCACTCTGGCAATCACCTGTCTTTTTATATATCAGATCCCCTGTATGGCCTGTACCTCGGTGCCGTTCTCGCTCCCCTTGCAGCCGCGAACCCCCAAAGTCACGTAGAGTATGTGTTTAACTCACCTAATACTGCATGTCAACATTTGAAGAAGAACATTGAGATTTGAAGCCGCGCGGTGTGACGCGGCGAAGTGCATGATGGCGCCGCGTCCGTAATTTCGCGCCGTTCTCACATTTGAGACCCTTCAGGGACAGAGAACCCTCCTAAATTATGTGTTGAGCTGTAATCTCGTACAATAGACTCACCAACGGCGCGACGTTTCTCTCTGTATACCTTCAACGGTCTCTGGCCACTTGAAGGCTGGTTGCACAGCCACTGGTTGGAATACGATACACAGTAAAGCGGCTGCGGAGAATAAGTTTGGCAGAAACATGTAATTCAAGACCACATACTATATAACTGCTGGAATTTCTCATTTAAAAACCCTACACTCGCCCCTGTGTCGAGATTTTCAATGTTAAATACCGATGGACCGTATATAAATTGGCTCGTAACCCGGAGGCCTCGGCGTCCTGTAGCCCGTAATCATGCGGAATGGTATCATTCTACACGCTAATGTCGTTCGGCGCTGTCCAACCAGTAATGGTATCATTTTAAACCAAGGAAAACGTGGAGTGCCCTGTATGGTTCAATTGTCAAATTGTTGCAGCCAAAAACATGACCTGCCGACTTGTTACCACCATCCCGAGCGCCAAAAATCGACACACAGTCCCTTAACACTCCATAATCGATTATGCTGGGTTTATTTGGACAGTCATACCCTGTGAGTTCGGCGCAGGCCCGACGGGGCCAGTATGAACTGCTACTAAACAATCCTGCCTCCGGCTAGCGAAGACTCTATCTACCCGACACAGCCGGCGTGAATGTGTCCCCTCCATTTCGGGGGCCAGGAATCAGCACGGGTACCTTTTTTTTCAACAATTAATGAGTCCAAGTTGATTTGGACAGTAAGCTGTGCGTTCGGCACGCGGCGGGCAAGTACAACTGCCAAACAATCCCGCCCCACGGCTACGAACAATTCTGTCCACCCCACACGACGGGTCGCGTGGATATAATCCACCCATAACTTAGGCTGGCCTACCACCGGATGACCTCACAGCGGGCACGCCGCCACGTCGTTGATATTGGGCGAGCGAACGGCGGCGCATCATGACAGTGAGTGGCAGAAGGATTTCGGGATGCCTTCCTGCCCTGCTCCTTCAGAAGAGAAACTGACTGATCCACCATGGGTTCTGGCAAAATAACGTTGGAATACGATCTTCAAGTGGAGGGTGACACGCCGCAAACGGAGTTGAAATTAAACCGTGGGAATTACTGTTCAATTTCGATTCGAAACTCTGACAGCGTCAAGATTCGGCCAGAAAGTCCCCAATAACGGCCCGGATAAACATTCTCAATACGCAATAGAAAGTAAAATGATGGCATCGGTGTAGTGAGCGCAGTACGGTGGCACCGACTCCCGAGCACAGTACGGTACTACGAACATAGCTGGCCTTAGTTCGCTCAAGTTTTTTGCCGCCACTGATCCATGGCACCGGCATGGATTTAAACTACAAATTATTCCTGTTAGAGGCATACATACCAGTACCTGACCTGCCACCGCGGTATCTGAACATTACCGTGTTACCAGAGTCCAAACTTCTTCGAAACTGAGAGGTAGTAGGAGTCAGCTTCATATACTTAGTTTAAAAAAAAAGAAAGCACCTAGCGTAACACAATGAGGGTGAGAGAGCGACTCTAACATCAGGGATGAATGGGTGATACTTGAGAGGGCTTACACCATACCCAGATCTTCAGAAAGCCTGACCATGAAAGGAAGGGCCGCAATAAAATACACTGCAAGTGCCTAAGCGTAATTTGTGGGCCCAATGGATCTACCTGGTTGTACAGTCCCAACTCGGCCACGGTTTACTTCCACTTGACTTCCACGGTATGCAGCTGCGGTATCCACGGCTTCCTTTCATCTCGCACTTCCTTCCGGTCTCTCAACCTCCTGCTGATCCCGATATATAATAACGTTCAAGCGCCCGATATAACAAGGTTCGCGCGATAAACATGTCCACAAGTGCCGATTATCTCGCTGCGCATCGCCGGACCGAAGCGAGGACACGAGATGCGAGGGCGAGGATCCGGGCCAACGGTCTTTCATCCATTCTATATCGGTCCTCCTCAGTGCTCATGTCGTCCGGCTTTCACGCGTATCGGGCTCATGATTATCGTGCGGCAACTCGAACTTAGTGGGCGGTCTTTCATCCTCAGTGTTTTTTACAGTAATCTGTGCTTAACTTCAAGTTAGCGAGCGCGATTGGGTGCGAACAAAGGCTGGGGGATCAAGCACGATTTAAACTGATGATAATCGCGCCGAATCTGCAGCGACTTCCTCGCTTTGTCTAGTCTCTCGTAGACAGACACTACAACAATTCCGCTCGTACCTCGCGTGTTGTAGTCTGTTGATTAGGGTGATCAGTTGATCGCTAGCTTGCTTATTACAAATCACAAGATGTTCAGGTGAGTTCCTCGACGCGTTTATCGCTCATTTATAGCCCCACGACACTCGAAAAGTTGATCCAAGTATTATCTCCAGCGAAAGCTATTTGCCACGCCTCAAGAACGACGATGCCGAGATTTGATGCCCGGCATGCACCAAAGGCCGAGATGCTGGTTCAAGCTCGAAGGCGGAGAAAAAAAATATTCTAAGGATACAGATACCTTCATAAGGTAGTGAAGTATACCGATTTATGTGAATTTCAACTGCTGGAGGCTGTACAGAGTGGTATGAAGGGAGAGGGAAAATGATTTGTAATCACCGCCAAAAAGATTGGTAATAAGCAAGGTACTCGTACACGGTGGCGCGGTTGACTCTAGACTACGCTTTGTCCTCGACGCAAAAAGAAAAAAGAAAAATCTAGCCGCACGGCAACTTCAGCTGGCCGTGCCCGGTCGGTTTTTCATCCAACCCAATATAATCTCGTCCTAATCCTCTAATCCGATCAACCACAACGGATAATCGCGCCGAATCCGCCGCTTCTTCGCTTTGTCCTCGACGCCAATCAGGCACGCTTGCTATCTTTCGAGCGTCTATGATACCGTCGCCACCATCATGGTAGGTAGGTATGTCGGAAATTTATTTTTTGTCTTATAAGAGAGTCACGTTACAAGGCCCTTGTAAGACAATGACAAATAACGGAAACCTCTTGCAAGACCTTGCCACCCACCGCGCTCTCTGGCACCTATCTTATGAACTGAAAACCTTTCCTCTTTGCTCCTTCATCACAATACATCCTAATTATCATATATTGCACCAACTCACTGCTCAAATGTCGCCCTAAATCAATTCACGCGTTTTCAAGTCCTGCGCAATGCCATTGGCCAAAATCGTCAAGCCGCGGCCTTGTTGTGTGCAGGAGCAGTGGTTTAGGGAAATATGGAGCTGTGCGACGTCCGGTGTACCCCACCTCCAGCTTTCTGTTCAATTCTACCGTGCGATAAATCACCAAAGTCAATCTGATGCTCTAGTCGCACGCTTCCGGCCTTGTTTCTTTTCTCCTGGCATGCACCAAGGGCCACAAATCCCCGTATTAAGTGCGGGCTCAAGAATACACCACGTACGATGACACGCAGGATTGCAAGATTTCTTTCACCTGTGCGAGGATTGTAAACTGCGGTGTAGACAGCATGCACAGGGCTAGACGAAGGCGGGCAGTCAGCACAGAGGAGGAGACAATAGTGAGGGAGGGCCGCGGTAGATGGGAGAGGGCGCAGAGAGGGAGACCGTAAGACTTCCTCGCACTTGTGTGCCTATCGGCAATCTCTGAGTCTGCACAGGTGAGGGTGCGCCCGCGAATTAGAGAGAAAGAGAATGGGATTTGGCAATGGCGGGGACTGCGTACAGGGTCAATTTCGCGACGGCTGACGTCCCACAGCCTGCGCGCGATCTCTGCAAGTTTCATGTCATGCGGAATGACTTACGCAGCAGCACCGGACGCTGACCCGACCTCTGTGCCCGTCGATTGGGATCTGTGTATACACTTCCGTTGCATGTCTCCCTCTCCTTATTCTTGTATTGTATTCCCATCCTTCATCTTTCATCCCCTTCCTCTACTAATTAATTTTCCACTGACGAAACAAAACACAGTCGTAATCCCATACCTTTTGCCCTCGTCATCGCACGAATAGACTTCACCTCCCTTATGTGCGCCGATAGGAGCATTGGAGGGGACGATGGAGACGTGTTACGATGGGTTTATCGTGAGTGCTGTTTTTTGTTCTTGCTAGATTGGGTCTCTTTAGAGCGCACCATACCCAGACCCCTTTGGCCGTTCTAAGCCTGCCGTGGCGTCACATATCTGAGAGAAGTAGGGGCAAGCGTGAAGTTTTATTTAAACAATTGCATGTGCTTCTCTTTCTATCACTACAAGGTGTAACTAATCCCTCCTTGCTTGATTCACAGCTCACCTTTGCGATGCTCAATGTCCCTTGCGATAACGGTGTACTTCAATTTGAGGAAAGTACCTTGCACTTATTTTATTGTTAAACTAAACTAATCTTCCAATTATTTGATCAGGAATTCGCTTCTCTGAGATCTCTTAACTTCAACGATCAACCTTGCCCAGACTCGTTCACGTGAGGGCAATATTTCACTACGCCTTTTCATTTATTACCTCACGCTGACAGTGCAGTGTTCCGTACAGACACACGGCTTCACATTTCATTTCATGATCCTCTACGCTATTTCAATCTTCTAGAGCTAGATGCACATCCAATTTCGAAGGGGATTTGAGGGGAGGGGATGAGGGCTCTGACGAGAAACAGGGGGGGGGGGGGAGAAATGGGATGCAGGGAGAGAGAGAGGTCCAAGGAGGTGCGTACATTTACTTGTCATCAAAATAGTGTTGACGGTGGCTGCGCACAGAGCGCACGGCGCGCAACGTGGGGATAGGGTTTGACAAGGCACATGTACCGCGTGTACTTGTACATGGGCGGCAGTGAAGTGCCTTGTACCCACACTAGACCCTCCGCAGCCCTCCTTTCAACACCACATTGTTAATGATGTCCGCATTGGTTGGAGCCGGGCGGCGTCGACTGTACAAACATTATGCTCCCTGATGAGCGTGTGCGGCCCGTTCCCTCCGTTATCCCCTTTTTTCGCTCATTTTGGACATGGCACATAGACGCTCCTCTCCCTGTCCGGAGGATGATTTGGCGGACAGTTAGATGATATTAATAGATTTATGCGTCGCCGCGCGTGAGCTCGACTCCCAACAGAGGCGGGTAGGGCAAACTCAATGATAAACCCTTATATAGAGACCCCAGCTTTAGATACTTGTATGGTCTCTTAATCTACTTGGATTTTGCTTCTGTCTGAAATTATACCCTTACGCGCGAGGTCGCCGGTTCGAACCTCACATAAAACATTATTACATTACATTAATTAATTAAACGGAAGTGCAAAATGACTACGACTTCGGTTGAATACAATACAATACGATAATAGTCTGGATAGTCCCGTTACTATGCTGTTCATTTTGTGAAAAAAATCAAAACAACAGTATGAGATGTATCATACCTTGTATGAGTTGCCTCAGGGCTGAATTGTGAGTTTTAAGGAGGTTGGCACCTAGTATAACTTAAGATCAAATGAGTATGAGTTCGAAAGTTTTCGTATGTTCGTGCAAGAATCTTCGTATGTTGAATTCAAATTATTCGTACAAGTCTGCAATGAGGTCATATGACTTATGGGACTTGAAATGAAGGGTATTCATATGAGGTGCCAAGTCTTCGTATGAACGTACCGTATGTTTTACGTATGAGTTCAAGATTTACGTATGAGTGAGTTGTGAAATTAGTATGACCGGCGGACCGGACCTGACTCCCGTGGTGAGCGCGCCCATGCGCCCGTCGTCCGACGCGATGTTCGGGTTGTCCTACTGTGGCCCGCCATATGGCGGCATCGTGTTGAACGGTTGGCGCACCACGGGTGTTCGGAGCGGGTCCCGAAGTTGGTTGTGTTTGGCGCACAGCCCCTTCCGGCCCGGTGCAGTCACCGGACCAAGAAATGACGACTTTTTGCAGTTGTCCTTTGTTATCAGGTTCCTACCCATCCACAGTTACGGGGAAAACAGTCACTGTAGTGGGGGTTTTTAATTAATTCAGAAAAATCGATTATTTTGACGTGTGACCAAAATAACGTGATGTTATGAGTGACTGAAGTTGGGGTTTTCCCCTCCCACACCCAGAATGGAATTCTTTTAGGCTTGATTAAAACACTAGTGAAAGTAACTTCTATTGATAGGAAAATACATTGTAGTCAAAATAATGTGAATCAAGGACGTAAAATAGACTTCCTAAAGCAAGAAGATTTGACTGCAGCTTTCTGCAACGAGAAGTCAGCTTGAATAAAACATGGAAGAAAGAACTCCCAAACCTTGACAAGTTTATTGCCGAATTCAACAGAATTGATTCGTCTTGAAATGATTCTGTGTGAAAGGGATCATGAAAGGTGAGGTTTCAAAGCGCCTTTGCAACAGGCTTAAACAAAGGGTTTTCAGCAGAATTAAAACTTCCCTTTGACAAAGTTTTAATTCTGCTGAAAACCCTTTGTTTAAGCCTGTTGCAAAGGCGCTTTGAAACCTCACCTTTCATGATCCCTTTCACACAGAATCATTTCAAGACGAATCAATTCTGTTGAATTCGGCAATAAACTTGTCAAGGTTTGGGAGTTCTTTCTTCCATGTTTTATTCAAGCTGACTTCTCGTTGCAGAAAGCTGCAGTCAAATTCTCTTGCTTTAGGAAGTCTATTTTACGTCCTTGATTCACATTATTTTGACTACAATGTATTTTCCTATCAATAGAAGTTACTTTCACTAGTGTTTTAATCAAGCCTAAAAGAATTCCATTCTGGGTGTGTCCACGGCGGCTGGCTGATAACTTATACAAACAACATAGCCACAGGACCCCAAATTCCCGATTCGGTCAACCCGCCCTGATGGCGCTCGCCGCGGCTTCTCGAACACAGCTCAACGCCCTTCTCGAGACAGCGGATCACCAGAAGCTAATTATACCTGCCTTTATTACGAGTCTTAAAATGTTAATTTTAGACTCGTTCTTAGGCACAGCTTCACCGCCAACCTCAGCGAAAAATGTGCATGCACGTGAGTTCTTCGTGTTGGACGTTTAACTTCAAAAGGCTATTATCGTGAGTATTTTGTTACATGTAAGGCAATTTCTCTCTTTCTTGTCATATCGTTGAGTCGTCCCTAAACTCATTTCGTCTTACTATCGTTGATTTTTTTTCCATTGTCTTGCAGTTCGGCCGAACAACGCCGTTAGCGACAATTTGATCGGTAAACGCGTTGTCTGCCATTGTTCTTCCTGATCTCCTTTTCTAGGCTGTCTATTCAAATGCAGAAAAAATCCTGGCATTAGTATCTAGTCACTGAGCATTATATGGTAGCCGCCATTTGGAGCTGAAGAGATTATACATTCAAGTTACTGACGGCCACCAGTATCCGATGCCGAGCTACGCCGAGCACTGCCGCTTTACTTCCGCATGTCTCAGATTGCGGCATCCCTTTGCCAGATGCGGCACAAAGTGCCGAGATGGGGTATCCAGTCTTATCTGCGGCACTCCTCGGTGTTGCCGCCGCGGAGTCGATAATAACAAATTTAATCCTGTGCTTAAGTAACAGATGGGGCCCGAGGCAAAGCTACTCGCCGATTCGCAGGGCGGGCAAGATCAAACTTGAATCATTTACCAAGAGGAACGAGGATAAACCTGTATCCCAGAAAAAAACGGTGAGGCGATCGGAGACTGTATGGTCCTGGCGAGGCCGAGCCGACCACAGGTCGGGCGAGTGCCGAGCCTTCCGGTGTACAATCAAATAATTCTTAACAAACTGGCATTGAAGCCTGCATCCCAGCAAACCTGTGGACCGACGGAGACTGTATGGTCCTGGCGAGGCCGAGCCGACCCCAGGTCGGGCGAGTGCCGAGCCTTCCAGTGTATCCTGAAATGAGACAATTTCTGTCAAACTGGCATTGAATCCCAGGATTCCCAGCACACCCGTGAACCGTCGCGGATGGGTATGAACACTTAGGGATGAACACTGTGCCGTTTACGGCGACGGCCGTAAATCCGCGCGCCCGAGACGGTGGCGGCCCGTCCTTTGAGCGGCCGTCTTTCTTGAGTTTGAACTCCACTGGCGGGATGGGCGGTAAAAAATGATGGCCACAGACGGGGTGGGACGGCATTAATTTTGAGTCCATGTCTAAAATGGTGTTTATGCCTGGCTCTCGTGATGTTATGAACCAGGAGGCGTTAATTGTGTTATACTATGCCTGCACGCAAGGTGCCTCCCGAGAGGGCAGAGGAAAAGACGTGTATTGCACAATATTAACGTCGCATCACTCTCGCATCAGACCGGCTCCTCGGTAGCCTATACCCCGGGATAATGTCTTTGTTTTGCGATGAATCAGTCGCACGGCAATGATCGGTCTTATTGTGAGGTAATTAGCCCGTTCTCCCCATAAACCAGCCTCACAACCTTGTCAAGAGCTATATTGTTTCGACCAGATCCATCAACCCGTCTGCGGCCGTCAACGGCGGGGTATGGACGGCAAGCTTGCCGCCCGACCCGTCCGCTTATTTTTCGAAGCCGATACCGCGACGGCGCGGAACGGGGTGCCATTTACGGGCCCCGTCCCACCCGTAAAGACAGTGATAGTGTTCATCCCTACTCGTAACACCAGTAGAACCTAAGGGACTCGTTCTGCCATGCGAAGCAATGGCCCTAAAGCCCAAGTAATATCTATTCTTCGACATACAGACTTCTGTGATCATCCCGCCATCAATGATCTCGGCGCGTATTTGGGCAAAAGAATATTGTGGGGGGCCAGAGGATGAGGCGGAGACTACGCGAGACTGGACATTGGGCATTCTCGGCGGAGGGGTGCGGGAGGGGAACCCGATTAAGACCGGAGACGCGTCGAGCCAGTACGGCGTGGTGCCAGCTACTTCCGGGGGCCGCCCTGTGGCTATGTTGTTTGTATAAGTTATCGGCCAGCCGCCGTGGAGAGGCTCACCCCAACTTTCATCACTAGTAATAGGGCATCAAACCGTCCGTTTTACGCCCACGGGCGTAAGAAATACGGCCGTAACCGTAAAAAAAATCAGCCAAACGGGACGTGGATTTTGGACCCGTAACCGTACCGTAACTGCCCGTTACGGGCGTAAGTTGGGCTTTCGGTGCTCTCTTTATGAGTGTAAAAGTGACTGTTTACTGCATACAAACCGACTGATAAGAGCCAAGAGACCTCACGAAGCAAGGGGACTTACCCGTAAAACTCCCGTATTAAAACGGCTGTTTTTGAACCACAAGATTAGCCACACGGTACGGGGGCGTAACCGTTTTTACGGCCCGTCGTTCCGTAATTTTACGGGACGGTTTGAGGCCCTAACTAGTAACATCACGCATAACATAGTGTTGCCGCGGTCCGGTTCAGTCCGGTTCAACACCAAGATTTTCCGAACCTCGAACCGAACCCGGGGTCCGGTTCAGCAAAATCTCTAAACCTCGAACCGGACCTAGGTTCGCGGTTCGATGGGGTCCGGTTCAGGTTCAGGAGGGGGTTGGACGGGTTCGAACCGAATTTTCTTCCCACGGCTCAAAAAGGGCGAGAAACGGTCCAGACAAAAGGAAATGCAACTGTATGCCACGCGCATGTTGACCTGTGAGCCCGCATCACACTACCTGAACTGTTTTCACTCCCTTCCAAGTTCATTGGTTCCAGGGCCTGCCGCCCAACGGTTGAGGAACCCATGAGATTGTTCAGTTTGAGATGACCTTTTGACAGATAGTGAATGAAAAGGAGTTAAGGTCAGTCAACTTGTTACTTATTAATGCATAGGCCTTTTCAATGGTCAACATGCTTTACCATCCTCAACTGAAGGTTTGCGTTTTCAACAACCAAGGAAGAAAGAAGTTCATCAAATTCTGCCGATGGTCGGATCACTGTTTCACTTTCGGCCGACTCCACACTTACTCTTTGAGAAACAATGAAAGCTACCCCCCGGGAAGTAACCCAGCTAATGTGTGATAGGGTCAAATTAGAAACTACTAGGTGAATACAAAGTGGCACAGATCAGCTGGGCCCACCAGAAGCACTGAAGCACGGATTTAGTTTCATTCACATTACAGAACAAAACAAACGGACAGTTCAGACAGTCTAGAAAACATATAATCTTTTCCTACATAGACTAATACCTTTATGAATATCATTTTCATGCATTTGGCCGTTCACTCAGTCTGAAACTTAAACCGTGCGAAATGGCCTGATGCCGGCTGATCGGCTAGCCCGGCAAACCCTCGGCTAACCACGAACATGAACCACAAACGCAACAAACCACGTTTCAAGTCCCGCACCTGAAAGCACTAACATATTGCCAAAGATGCTTATACATTCCCCCCAAAAAATTCACAGTTGAACTCGAGTATTTCACCCGAGGTTGGGACAGGTTCAAACCGGTCCGAACAGGTTCAGCAAATTCTTAAGATTTGCGAACCCCGAACTGGACCCCGGGTTCGGTTCGGCGAACTGCACAGCCACTGAACCTGAACCTGGGTTCGGTTCAGGTCCGGTTCAGGTTCACAATCGGTTCTGAACCTGACCGCGGCAACACTAGCATAACACGGTCCGACTTTTCCGGTACGTCATTTTTCTCAAAAATAATTAACTAAAACCCCACTACAGTGACTGTGAGCCTCGAAACCGCGGCTGGGTAGGAACCTGCTTTGTTATCCACTTTGTTTCCTTGGGACTCCTACTTGTTTGCCTGGCTTTGAATCGTTTCCCATCGCCCGGCCAACAAATGCCAAAGCCCGACAGTCCATCGTCACCGGGACCAGTGTCCTCGCCATTAAATTCAAGGACGGCATCATGATGGCTGCCGACAACCTCCTACGGTTCTCGCGTGCTTCCGCGTCATCCAGTGTCTGCACGCCGTACATCGACAGTGGCGAAGCGACTTTCAGTACATCCAGAGCTTCCTCGACGAGATCATAATCAACGGCGCACAACTACCTTTCTGGGATCATGTACGTGCGTCGCAGGCTCCAAGATGAAGCTGCTCTGGAATTTGCGGGTTGTGGGGGGTTCAAACACGGGAAACGGTGGGTTGGATTATGCAGGTCTGCAGCGTGTATTTCTCATTCGTCGGTGCAGATTCTTGGCGTTTGTTGATCTACAGGGCACGACCTACGCTGTGTCAACGCGCGCGACGGGCTACGGCGCACACATTGTGCAACCCCTACTGCGTCGCACCTTCGACGGCCGCAAGGAAACGCTGGAGGAGGACGAGGCGCGCCAGATCATCGAGCAGAGCATGCAGGTGCTCTTCTACCGCGATGCTCGCAGTATCGACCAGGTATGTAGGGTCTTGGTGTTTGACTGGTCACCGACACGTTTCAGTACAACATTACTGCCGCGGGCTTGCACATCTCCGAGTCGCGCAAGCTTGAGACGTTGTGGGGCTTCGCAGTGGGCATATGGGGTACGGGCGCAGACACAGTAGTGAAAATTCAAGCCTTTTCGATCTGGTGGCACGTAGATGGAACGAGCTCAGATGAGGGGCCTGCTCCCGGGGTAGGTCAGTTGAGGCTTTTATTTTTCGACTATGTTTAATTCCGTCAACGTGTGCAGTCTAGGTCACGCGAAATGCCCAAACCTGACGGAGGTGGGCTCAAAGGTGTGATTGGTGCCTTGCAACAAACGGAATTCAACCGCTCACTGTTTTTCTTCTTCTTTCAGCTGTGTGCGTCAAGAGGAACAAATCCGATGTGAAGAGCTTGTTTGTGGTTTCTGTGCCCTTTGTGATCCAGACCTGAAACCCGCTACAGCACACCACTGTTGTAATGTAGTTTTATCGCATTTCTTTTCCTTGTCTTTTTCGCGGGCGGTGATACCTCAGGTGCAAAAAGGATCAAGAATTTGTGTTCAATTCAAGGCTAATCTATGTGCAACAACCTTCGTAAGCTAGGCCTAAAGCGATTCATAGTACTTAATGACGCCACGAGCAGCGGCAGAGATGATGGTTTCGTGCGGAAAGGTAATAGTGTCAATTACGTCGAGCATGTCGAGTGCACAACGCTCACTCAAAGTGGAATTCCGGATACTCAGTGCTTCGATCTTGACGTCTTTGAGGTGGATGGGCTTCTCGGGATGAAGGAGCCGTTTGCCGATTTTTTTCGAACCAGATTTTTGGCCAGGCCGCGAGGCACGACGACTGCTTCTGGCACTGCCAAGATGGGTCGTTTGGCATCTGCGGGGGGACCAGGGCCGTCCGGCGGGTCTCGATCTCGATCAACTCCTGCGCCTTTACCAATGTGCTGTAGACACAGAGGCCGAGCGCTGCTAGATCCTCGAGTGTGAGTGCACTGAGCTTCCTCTCGAGAATATGCTTGACAGCGGGTTCCACCCACGACACGATGGTGAACTGGCCTGAAAGTTGGAGGCGGCGGGAGGCAGCGAGCGGAAGGGCTTCGAGGGAGTCGATGGCGTACACCCTGGCCGCCTTGATCTGCCACATATCCGCCAACTTGAGGAGATGCGTGAAGATGCGGTGACGCTCCTCAAGATTGTCACCAAAGCCCTCCCATGCACTGTGTGTGTGGATTCAGGTCTTGCTCGGGAATGTTCCGCACAATACACTCACGCCCGATACAACCAGCGAAGAAAATCCTCGAACTCCGAAGCATTGGTCCCCGGCAGCCACAGTGGGAAGCGCAGAGTCCCCTCCCGCGTCGGGTCATTTTTCTCCTTTCCATCTGGGATAGTCAAAATGTCACCAATGACACTCGACAGAGTCTTTAGCATTGTAACATGGATTTTGTAGATAGTAGTATCGTCAACCTGGAGAAATATCAACTTTGCTGAACAACATGCACAGAATGGGACATTGCGAATTGGTGTTCGACAATTACTTACTCGCACAACAACTAAGGCTCCAACCATTTAGCTTTATAAACTGTTTTAAACCATTAAAACGGTTTTTATTTAGGTTTAGTTTAGGAGGACCGGCAAACGGTAAACATAACGATTTTAAACGGTTTAAACGGTTGAATTTTCGCTTAATTTACCGGGAGGCGGGGCGGCGGCAACCTGGCTGCTTCTCCATGGCTTTAGGTGTGATTTCGGAACGCTAACCGCCTGATTACGAGCTACCCATTTGTCTAATCCTTCCACAAACTTCTCTAGAATTCTACCGGCGCCGGCACTCGATCGGCTGGGGTCAAAAAAAGTGTGACCCAGTTGTGACCGGACGTGTTTTTCACTTCCTCCCTGCCATTATGTCTGGCAGACCAGCGCGAAACCGATTCGCTGCCTCCAAGCTCACCGACCCCTCCAACGACGAACCTCCCAGCTCTGTTCATCATGCTGTCCTCCAAGATACCCAAGCGCGTCTGACTTTGGGTAAGTCGCGTTCTTTTCCCATGTCACGAGCTTCTTTGACACAAACTGTCTGCCCAGTGAACGAAATCATGGGTTACATTCAAAATATCGACGACCTGTCTTACGTCCTACCCGCCTCGATCGCCGAAGGGACCGCGGAAGACGAAATTCATCGTGTCATCACCACCGTTCCCGGGCTAGACCCTGATTGCCCCGACTCCACATTCAATCGGCGCTTTGATATTCTCTTCAAGGAGGATGCTCAGTGCTGGAAGAACGGGCGTCTTCACCTGATCCGTCGCGGCGAACACGGTATGGACCTGGTGGTGCAGTACCTCCGGAGCATCAAATGGGTTGCTCCCGTCATGAATTTGCCTGGCGCGCAGGAGAAGCTGGTGCGGATAATCAAGGAGATGAAATTCTTGAGGTGCGCAATTTCCCTAAACTCGGTATCACTTCTGATTCCTTGCAGCGACATGACCGCGCCTGAGGCGAAGAAGAAGGCGAAGGCTATCGGGAAGACACCTAAAGCAAAACCGGATGCCGCGAAGTCCAAGAAGTCAGCTGCCAAATCGTCGGCACCGTAAGTTTCCCATTGAGCCTACCTTCCTCCGCTCACCCGGCGGTTAGCGTTGACCAGGACGATAAAGGGGACCGCGACTATAATCCCAAGAAACCGACAGCGGCGCTCTCCGAGGAGGAAGAAGACGATGACCTCGATGACCCGATTCTTGAGTCCGGGGTTACAGTTAGTTATTTTCTCCTCTACTGCGTGTTATTTTATCGTTATTGTAGGGCAAGAGGAAGCGCAAGGTCCTTCTGGTCGACGGGATTCATGCTCCTCCTCCCGCGAAGAAGGTCCATAGCCTCCGCACCGTGTTATCTTTGTGCTTCGCTCACACCTTTTTTGACAGCCCAAGAAGAAGGCGGCGGCTCCGCTGCCAAAAGTCACTGTCATCGAGGTCGACGACTCCGATGACGAGGCCCCGGCGCAGGATAAGGGCAAGCGCGGTCCGAAGACCAACACCCGCGACCATTTCCATCGACCCGTGGCCACTACCAACAACGGCGAACCGCGGTGGTCGGTCCAATGCCGTCATACAGGCTGTAAAACGTACGTTGAGCGGGAGGACTCTGCGCATCATGCTCACCACCCAATATTTAGGTCCCTGAGTTTTTTGCGGACTGTCGGCAGGGAGCGGACGTTCGCGGATGAGTCCACTGCGCCGAAACTCGGCAATCTGGCGACCCATGTCAGACAAAACCACCAAGGGGTTCCTCCGCCCGCGGACGCCCCCGGGCAAACTCGTATCCCTTCGGCGAGCTCCGCGAGAATTATGGGCGAATTTCTGCAGGCAGGCGAGCTGAACCCGGTAATCAATTCCACGCAGTCCAATTTCTTGAACATTTTTGCGGCGTGGATTGTTGAAGACGATCTCGCATTCACCACTGGCGAGACTGAAGGCATTAAGCGCCTTTTTGCGTTCATGCAGTCGCGTTATCTTCTGCCCAGTGACACCACCGTTCGCAACACGCTCACCAAGATGTATATTGATATGTACGCATTGGTCAAGTCCGAGCTCGCGGTAGTTTTTTTTTCTTTGAAATTAAATTTATTGAATCTGACACCATTTAGGACATCGAATCTAAAATTGCGCTCCAAACCGATACGTGGACGACTCGCGCCATGACGTTTACGTTCGCCGGCACGATTGCAAGTTGGATCACGTCGGAATGGGACCTTGTCGAACGTGTAATTGATTTCCATGTAATTGAAGACAAGGAGCACGAGGGTGAGTACGCCGCGGTCGGGCTGGCCAAGCAGCTCGCCAATTTCGAAGTTCTGGAAAAGATATGGTCCTTCCTCTTGTCATTTCACCTTCGCCATCTTATTATCTCTTTACCTCATAGCGATAGCCCTCGATAACGCTGCCCCCAATGATGTGCTCATTCGAGCACTGTCGCGACTCTTGCGGGAGAAATTCGACATTCAATTTGCGCCTGACAACTCTCAAATCCGCTGTTTGGCTCATGTGGTAAACCTCATCGTTCAAAAGTTGCTCGCGGCGCTCGAGGAGGCCATTGACCCGAGTCTCGAAGACGACTACCTCCTCAACAAGGACCTCCCCTTCCACTACGACCCTACCCTCGACGACGACCTAAACGAACTTGAGCGGGAAGTATTCGCTGACCCGAGTGACGATGACCCGAGCATAGATACCGAGGACGAGATGGCGGGTTTGTTCCATGACCTCGGGCCCGAATTCGAGAAAATGACGCCGCTTCAAAAGGTCGGTCTTCCCTTCATCATATACCTTTTCTGACGGCCTCTAGCTGCGGACTACTACCACAAAAATATGTTCCTCACCACAGCGACGCAAGCGTTTCCGGGCTTGCGCGGAGAAGGTGTACGGCAACGAGAAGGCCCCCTCGGGTCGGCGGCTTGCAACACTTTCTGTCGTGCGCGACGTCAGACATCGCTGGAATTACACTCAGGCGATGATCGAACGTGGGCGGCTTCTTCGAAAGGTGAATAATTCCCCACGGTTGGGTTTTTTTTTTTGACGCGATTGGCAGGCAATTGATAGCTGGGTTCTCGAACGAGAGGAACTTCGACCGCTCTTTCTCAAAAATTCGGACTGGGAGCTGCTGGAAGCCCTCGATAATGTTCTGAAGGTTAGTGCCATGCTCAATTGTTCGAAATCATTGTACCGACTCGGGTCAAGCCTTTCACGCGGTTAACATTACAGATGTCGCGCTCCCGCACACCGACTCTGCCTTGGGTGCTTCCGATGTACGAATATATGCGGAAGCACCTTAAGAAATGTCAGAATGATGCCACACTGCCCGCGGCCGTTCGCGGCGCGACCGAGGCAGCCACTGAGAAGCTGGAGGAGTATTACTCCAAGGCATGCGGGTGCCAATTTAATATCATCGCAACGCGTACGTATCCAACTCACATTGTTTCTCTGCTCTGTATTGATCGAGTTGAAGTTCTGCATCCATCCTTTGGCATAGCGTGGTTCCGCAAAATGGAGGCAGAGGCGACCAGCACTCCCGAGATCAACACCGACGCCACTAAGACCGGCCCCGAACCTCCCAGGCTCACCGCTGATCGCGCCAAAATTCTATTTGAGCACGCATATACATCCTATTCAGAGATTCACAGTGCGCAATACTCTCAGCCAACAGTGGCCCCTGTTCGTTCGACACCTGGCTCGTTCAACTCCTTCCTAGATGATATCTGCATGGTTGACGTCGCGGACACCGCGCCGGATGCAGTCGTGGTCCCCGAGATCGACCGTTTCTGGAACGCGTTCAAGGGTTATAACGGCGATCCCAACAACCCCTTGAAGTGGTGGAAGGTGAGTGCAGTCATGTTAAATTTAATCTCTTGCCGACAATTTTACTGCAGGAACACGAGACCGAGTTCAAGCTTGTCTCGCGTATGGCCCGCGACTTTTTGGCGATCCCCGGCACAAGTGTCTCCGTCGAGCGCCTGTTCTCGAGTGCACGCCACCTCTGCCGCGAGACACGCGCCTCGATGAAGGCCGACACAATCACGGAGGCAATGCTCCTGAAGATGTGGATAAAGGAGGGTCTATTGAAGGCGGCGACGTTGGATTGCGGACGGGGCTAGTTACGGTGTTTTGTGGATTTTTTGGCGCTGAAAAATTACTATTTTAAACGGTTTTAAACGGTTTATAAACGGTTTAGATACCGTTTAGGTTTAGTTTAGCTGGGTCCGTAAACAAAAACTAAACGGTTGGAGCCTTAACAACAACAGATCCGTCATTGTACCAATACACACTGTGTTGAACAAATTGGCCTATATTTTCGACTGGGCCGTCTCGTTCGGTGCTAGAGGTATTGGTGCTCATGGTGGGCAGGAGTGAGGCGGTAAAGCGCCGAAAGAAAACTTATACTGCTCCCGAAACAGGCGCTAATTCACTTGCACTAAACAACCATGTTGCGTCCTCTCCCGCAACTCCCCGCCCCCGTGGCGGGCACTCCGTGGTCCCCAAACGTCCTCGACGCGTACCAAGCCATGGTGAACACCTTTCGACACGCTTCTGCCGTTCTCCATCAGGATGCCGATGCAAAACGCTTGAGATTCCACACCGAGAAGGCCATTGAGGATCTCTTTCCAATTCTAAAGGCTCTCGAGGACCATGCTTCGGAAGAGGATATTCCGATTCCGTGGTTCCACGAGTGTAGGGAAGTTGTTGGAGAGCTGGTTGTGGGTTTGTGTGAGGCACAGGAAAAGGCGCTCGAGAGGCAAGGTTCTCTCAATCCAAACTAGAGTAAGGCACTAATTCTTTACAGAGAGGAAAGCAAAGTTCGCTTTGTCAAGCCCGCGAAAGTTGTCAGGGCTGGCAAACGGGGACGACCGCGCAAAGGAACCAATGTTGGATTTGTGGCGGAGGCAATGGCATCTCATCGTCGAATTTCGGTCACGAAACTCGCCAAGATTCTGGGTGTTAATAAACCCACATTAATTACGCATCTCAAGGCGAATGGTGTATACTCCAACTTCACTTCGCTTTCAAAATCCGAGCTCGACACCCTCGTTAAATCGTTTCGTACCACCAAGCCTGATTCTGGGGTCCGATATCTCATCGGGTTCCTTCGCCGGCATGGCCTACGCATTCAGAAGCGTCGGGTATACTCTGCTGTCCGGAGAGTTCATGGAATTAGGCGCATTCTGCGCCAGCGGCGGGCCATCAAACGCAAACCCTGCAAGGTGTCGCGACCCCATGCTCTCTGGCATGTGGATAGTCACCAGAAGCTGACGTCTTGGGGGAATGTCATCCATGGCTTTGTTGACAACTGCTCGAGAACCGTGAGTTTTTTTCTCCTGTAAAATCCTCCTCTTTTAACATTGTTCGTCAGATAACCGGCCTACGGGCCAGCACAAACAACAGAGCCGCAACAGTTCTCAGCGCCGACAGAACCTTCGAAATCTAGGTTCGGAAGGTGGACAGTTTTCTTAGGCTTAAACTAGCACTGGCATACTTCGCGGGCCTTACGGAATCACATACCCCGCTCATCTTCCTGACTATCTCCTTGGATCTCTACACGTAGTTTTCTTGATATCCATTTCTTGGACCGATCACAATGCCGTCGCTATTTCTTGAACTCGCTACATCCAAATCCCAGGCCATTGATCGTACTTCCACATACCCCATCGTCCTGGACAGTCACTGCACTCGTCGCATCCTTTAGTTTCTTGTCCGTAGATTCTACTGGCTGCGAAATATTCGTCTTCATGTAAAATTGACTCAGATGTGTCGCGCACAAGGAAGAGTTTAGATGATACCGTGAACACCCGATAATGACGGGAGAAAACAGTTGTATTGGGTTGATATAGTAAAACACAGACTTTGGGCGCGGGTGAGCGACAGCACGAAGAGGTCAGCCGTTGCACGCGATCACGTCATTCTGCGCGGGTGACACTTGGCAAACACGCGGGGGTTTGCTTTCCAGCGACCAGAAAGCACTGCACAAAAGGAAATTAGTAGCTATCACTAGACTGGAAGAAAGCGAAGGAAACCCCACCATTAGCACACCACCTGATCCGCCACGGCTATCTACATGCCCAAATCGCCTACGAGAGTTCTCGCCGCAACTTTGGCAAGTTCGTCTCGCTCGTGTGGGCGTAGCCGGCATTGCTATCATCGTCATTGCGGTGATAGCAGCCCGTGACATGGCGGTAGCAGCAGTGATACGGCACGCGCGTGGGGGTGCAGAGGGGTTGCCGTAGGCACAAGCGGGTGTCCGGGTACAAGCGCGTGCCGGTATGGTCAGTCCGGCGGGCAAGGAGAAAACTGGTTGTAAATGTACATCGGGTCATAATGGAGCAGGCGGTATTCACCGAGTCCTCGTTCCTCACACTCTCACAATCTTTTGGACGCCTCGAGCATTTGTTCTGGGAATTTTGCGCGGCTTCTGTACAAGGACAATGTAGTCACTGTGGAAGTTCAGAGTGCTTCAGATAGCTTGAAAGGAAACACCAGAGGAGCCACAACCAGGACCACGGAGAACTTAGAAGCTGACTCTGAGCGCGAAGTGAATGGCGAAAGGGAATCCCAAGGGAGCGTCAAGAGAACAAAAGGAGCGTTGATGAGCCAGTGCTGCAAGGTGAGCATGCGACTGCAAAAAATCGTAATTTGTCCGGTGACTGCGTCGGGCCGGAAAGGGCCGTAGCCAAACATGGCCAACTTCGGGACCCGCTCCGAACACCCGTGGCGCGCCAACCGTTCAACACGATGCCGCCATATGGCGGGCCACAGTGGGACAACCCGAACATCGCGTCGGACGACGGGCGCATGAGTGCGCTCACCGCCGGAGTCAGGGCCGGTCCGCCCGATTATACGAACTTCCTCAACACACTCATAAGGAAATTGCGAACTCATACGTAAACCATATGGTGTGTTCATACGAGAACTTCGCACCTCATACAAATACCTTTATTTCAAGTCATACGACCCATTGCAAACTTGTACGAATAATTTAAATTCAAAATACGAAGATTCTTGCACGAACATACGAAGACTTTCGAACTCATACTGATTTGATGTCAAGTCATACTAGGTGCCAACCTCCTTAAAACTCACAATACACCCCTGAGGCAACTCATACAAGGTATGCTACATCTCATACTGTTGTTTTGATTTTTTTTACAAAATGAACAGCATACGTTACAGTTTTTTGTTTCGTTACAAAAAAAAACTGACTTCTTACAACCCCTTACAAGAACCATGTCTTGGAAGAGTGTGGCCTTCTTATAAATACTCTCTTTCCTTATAAGACTCTTATGAGCGCCTGAGCTCTTATGGCCTTACAAGAGCCTACAAGGCCTTGTCATGAAAATTAGAAATTTCCGACATAGGTAGGTAGCATTACATGGCACGGTCCGAATTAAGAACGCCGGTTTCCATTATCCCGGTGTGAGGGAATTGGATATCGGAAGGAGCGAAAGGAACTTGATAACAAAGTAGGGATGTGTTCAAGTTTGACAAAGGATTTTAGCATATTATTTTACTGAAAGGTTGATCGACTGCGCACAGGACACTTTTAAGATCTGAGACTGAAAAGCGGGATGAGCATGACATCCAAAACTGTGTTTAGCGAATTACCAGCCAATTCGGCGCGTCCGCGACGAGTTCAATTTCTTTCTCTTCAGTTTCTGGGATTTGGGGCCAATGGATGTGCTACTGGGGCCTTTGGAGTCTCCAAGGTTCACCTAAACCATGCCCTGCGGTGTTCCAGGACAACTGAATCCGATTTTTAACAGTTAGTCAAAGACCGGGATTGCCGCGGCAGTCGCGGCATGTTTTCTTAACCCCAGTCGTCCGAGATGGGACTGAATGTGGTTGCAAGATCGTGAGATGGAGCCTGATCTAGTTTAGCCCACGCGACCTACGCTGTCAACTTGGTTTGATTCCGGGCGGGCCTACTTGTGTGGGAAGTGGTCCTGAGTGTTTTATCATTTATTCAGCTGGACCGTATTGAGGCAGTCTAGCCACAGGAAATCCGAGACTTTGCTCATGGTTGGCGCCGGATAAGTCAGGCTTCGGATGTGAATACTTGCCGTTGAAACTTCCCTCCCACTGTAACTTAACACCAGCCATCCTCACCCGGTTCGACTCCGGGCGGGGGCTTACCGTACTGGTGGGCTTTCTTTTTATTACAGCCCGATGTTGGGGATATCGCTTTTCCGCCGCGCGCACTGCCGCTGAATCTCTCAAGGGATTCAGCACAGAAACCAAAAACACCCCAAGTTGAGCGGCGACTTCAATTTCCTCTGCGACGGCAGATCCTACCCAATTCAATGGTACTTCAATTTCGCCCCAGTCACCCTCTGGGAGAAGCCCGGTGGTATTCGGTATGCATCCGTGCCATCTGGTCGAATCAGAACCAGAATTCATGCAAAATATATACCCGGTTCGACTCCGGGCGGGGGTTTACCGTATTGGCGTACTCAATTTTGCATTTTATTGTTCTTGCAGCTCGAAGTTGAGGATACCTTTCGCTTTTCAGCAGCTTCAACTGCGAGCTCAAGATTCCACCTCAAAAGGCCGCTGTAGCGCATTTGCAGCCCTCAGGGACGCCGTGGGGCGGGTGTCCAAAAACTGAGCCTGCGAGAAACTCTTCCAACAATTCGTCAAGTATTACGACCTTGTTCAACTGCTTCTATGGCTCGGCGCTCCCGTGTCAGGTCGTTCGAGTCTGTGTTCATCGGGGTGAACGATCAGAGTGCGCATTTTTCTTTCTTCCTGATATTGAATTACTTCGGTCCACGTATTTTCATCTTCACGCCTGTATTATTGGTTAGAATTGGGCTGTATATGTAGGAAGGAGGTTGCCTGGTCAGAAATTCCGGAAAAGTCTTTTCGACACATCCGGCGGCCGCTCGGCATGAGCATCGCCAAATAAAGCCGACACATCAACGCCGCGGCCGCCATCAACGCCGCCATCAACACACCACATCGCTCTTGCGAAACGACCACCACGCTTGCCACCACGATCTGACCCGCCGTTTTCCTGACCCACCAATCTCTGGCTCCTCCTCATCCCTGCGGTCTGCTCCCACGCAGCCCGCGCCTTGGGTCTTTCCTTCGCCGTTGGCCAGAGGCGAGGCGCCTTAGGCCCTTAGCTTCTTTTCACCCTCGTTGATACTCATTCCTTTTGCCCGATTCTTCGCCGATCCCTGGGTCAGTATTCACATCTTTGCACTTTAGATTGCTCTGCATCCTCCGGATGCCCCTTTACCCTCCCTCAGCGTCGTCTTGTCCTGGAGAAAATCGCTGTCTCGTCGACTTTTTTTTGTGGAGGATGCGCATCGCTCTAAACACGACCTCTCACTTCCTCACAATTTCCTTCATTCGCAGTGACCGTTTCGCTTCCCTATGTCCCATGTGGTACGAAACTTCTGCGCTACAGTTCGTTCAGGCTTGCTCACAATTCGTCGTGATTTCCTTCAACCTACCCAGAGAGCGGTATTTTTGCCAAGGATCTCATACACCCATCTCTAAACCCGACTGAATCCGGTTATTTCAACTACAAGCCATAGTAAGCTTTCTCCAACAAGCATTCTTTGCCTACCTCACTGTGTCTTAGAGCACACATATCCTGCACTCCCTGGCCTATTATACCGCGATCCCCTATTGTTCTTTGCAGCCTCGGCCTCCTTGGGCTGCGCATCCTCGTCGTCATACGCAAATCCCCGATGTGGCTTCACATACATCTCCGCCCTCTAGCCGTGTTCTTCAGTGGATGATCGAAACTCCTGCGAGTCCTATTTCTCCGTGATCGTGATCCCGCTAAGGGCACACGACTTCAGGTATTAGATCTTTGCGCTCGAACCTCCAGTAAACTCCTCGGTCTCAACGTTCACGCCGAAAGGGTATGTCGCTCCTTCTAATTCTCATCCCTGGATACTCACGAGTCATTCTGGGTGCAGACTCTATCTTGTTTCTCGGCCTTGTCCGACCGCGTTTTACGGAAACCTTTCTCTGGATCACCGTGGCAGCAAAAAAACCTCAACCCCCATCCGGTAACTCACAAAGAGTAGACTGCGCGCTGAGCAACGCGACTGGTATTGTGAGCACCTCGGGCCGCCGCGAGGGAGATCAGGTGGGTAGTTTTGCTTGTGCTGATTTAATTTCCCGGACCATGGGTTTATTCGAGTCGTCATTGGGAGACAGCGGCGGTGGCGCTGGATATTTATCACTTTTGCGATTTTCGTGGACAGGAACGACACGGCTGACTCTGTTTTCCGATGGCGTACACAATCCTGACCAAGTCCTCACTCTGCCGTCGAGATTTTCAAGGACGGGTACTTGACGGCTATATCCGGCACGAAACCCCATCGCATCTTCTCGCGCCAAACCATCGGTAGGGTCGAGGCCGATTCGAAGTAAGGCTGATAGAGACTGGTAAACGGCATCCATCAGTGTCACGGACGACCATGGTCAACCGCCGAATCCTGTATAACAACCATGGACAATCTAGGGCGAGAGCGCCGCGAAAGTTCACTGCGATATCTAAAATCGTCGCCTCGAGTCCAACGAGGTCCTACCTCTCTTTTCTCTCCATATTGTGCTCCGCCTGCGCTTTTAACGCAATCGTTCTCGTCCACGACGATCTGCGTTGTCTGCGACCATGTCTGCCTTCCGCGGCCGCAACACATATTCCGACCCAAGTGCGTTTTTCTTCACGCCGTCCCACGCTTCGGAACGCGTATTGACCACGAATTTCAGCACTCGAAGTGAACACCGTTACGCCGCCATCCTTGATCATAAACGCGCCGACACCCCGGGCATTCACGTACCCCGTCTCACACAACCTCTCCGACTCGCTCTCCCTTGCAGCGTCCAGCTCTCTGTTTGGACCTAATCTGCAGGTTTCCTTCCACAACGATGAATGCCGAAGCCCACCTCCACTTTCGGCCTTCACCCGCATACTTTCGCCCATCAGCACCCACGCATCCACTTCGCGGCCGAAGAGAGGTGACAAGGACTATGTGAAGCGTCCAGACAACGCGTTCATTCTCTTTCGCCGCAAGTGGTGCAAGGACCGCGCCTCCGTATCTCCGCCGTCCTTGATGGCGTCCGGTCCCCCCTCCCCGGACCCACCTTCTCTGGCAGCGAGCGCGCCGGGGGAGAAGCAGCGTCAAGCCGATCTCAGCAAGACCATCGCGCAGCAGTGGAAGGCGCTCTCTCCTGAGGACCGCTTGTACTGGGGAAATCTGGCGAAGGAGAAGAAGCGTGAGCACGAGACGCTGCATCCCAACTACGTCTTCCGCCCCCGGCGCTTTGGCAGCAAGAACCGCAGCAGCGCCTCTGCGTCTGGCCTGTCAACAAACTCCAGCACTGACCAGCGCCGGAAGAAATCCGCTACTGCGGTCCAGTCGCTGGAGTTTGTCGTCCCCGCACACCCTCGCGGTGCCGCCCCGACTCCCCCGCCGTACCAAGCGATCCAAATGCCCAACGTCTACCTGTCTACAAGTGGCTCCGGCTCCTTCGCCATGGACGCAGATGCAGACGCGAGCCTCATGCTTACTGGCGGCGGCGCGGGGGATCAGAATGGGATATCCAACTACATACCCAATCTCAGCGGCGCATACAACTTTGAGGCGAGTCTGCAGGTGCGTTTTGCTACTTTTCCCCCGTCGATCTTGATGCTGATAAGCCTTGTGTAGTCCGACTTCCTGCGATTAATTTTTGCGTCGCCGATATCGCCCACATCATCGTCGTCGAGCATGTATGGCTCTGGGCTTTCGTCACCGTATATGCCTGCTGGCTCCTCCTTCGATCCCTCCGCCTTTTCACCTTCGTATGCATCTCCCATCCTTCACGCTGCGTATCCGACCGTGGGTCACATGGGGCTCGAGTCGACTGGCGTGGACGCTGATGAACACTACACTTCGTACTTCTCCGCATGGGCAGCATCCTCACCATGGGCCTCGACACCCACCGCGGGCTTCGCGGAGGGTGACTTTGACATCGAGCGCATCCAAGAGATCGGGTGGAATTTCGACACAGCGTTCTTCCCGGTTACTGGGGGGAAGTACCCGGCGCCGTACGACCAAGAGTTTGGGCTTGGCAGTGCTGGAGAGCGGACGTTGTGGGAGGACGGGAAGCAGCTCCACATCCCCTCTGGGAACCTGGGGATGGAGATTGGTTTCGACTACATGAGGGCGTGGCGAAGCTTCTGAATTTGCCGGCGGCCCGGATCCTGCGCGCCGCCCGCCACGCTGCGCGTGCTGTCGTTCCACTTCGCACACGCCCCCCTCCCTTACCCCCGCTCACTCTACATGATATGCGCCCAACCTCGTCCGTTTATATGCATTAGTCCCACGCCCCCGCGCGTCGTCTTTCTTGTACATATAATCTACCCCTCATCCATAACCTTAATCTCTACATATATATCCTGGCGACCTCTCTACATTATATCCTCCATTTGTGTAATGAACATCTTGTTTTACCTTCAATTTTGCTATGTATCTCACCACCAGATCTTCCAAATTCTGCGCCACCCACCTCGGCGGTCGTTGTTCGCCACGTGCTAGACAGTGACATTCGAATACATGGTTTGAAACTTGTGGAGTCACTGAGGTGGACTGCGTCACCACTCCGGAGGAGATAATGTCTCATAATCGCGTGCCTTCAAGTGCCGAGTTGAACTCTTCTGGCGTTTGAGAATAGAAACGAAGGTGCCTTAGTATTTACAGTAAAGGTTGTGCTGCGTCGCAAGTACGGCACTAAATCAATGCAGCTCTAAAAGTAAACCTAATATAACTGATAAAAGTAAAGCTAACATAACTGAAGACCGTGCCTATCATGACCTTCTTTTCTATCGCATAGACGCAGTTGAGACCAGACTCCAAATATTACGATTTGAAGCCTACCGCGTGAGGACTTCAGAAGGACTCGGTGGGGACTTCTTCGACAACAGATCTTTCCGTACTCGCAGCCCATTCTGAAGGTTTCTTCTCTCTTTACAACAATATCCAAAGCGCGTCGGTCCGAATAAAGCACCGCCACATCAGTGCCGCGTCACTCTTGTCCTTCACCACCACTGTTTGCCGGAAGGATTCTGTGGTAATTCTTACTACCTCCGCGCTTCCCATTCCACCCCGCACTCTAAACCGACCGGCGGCCGCAAATGAAGAACACTGTCCCCCTGACGGTGATTCTCTCGTTGAAGTTTTCAAACTTCAAGTCAACCTCAAATGAAGGGATTTAAGTACTCAAATTCCCCGCTAGCCCCTCCTGTTCTCAAATGTCTCATTTACAGTAGATGACTCCTTTGACCTCCTTATCCGGTCCTCGGCCGTCGTGCGATTATTCGCGGTTGATTCCCGGAATTGACTGGAAGAAGGTTGTGCTGTTGGTGTCTGGGCCAGGAACATGGGTAACTCTGGCAACAAGCGTTAAGCATCCTGTCTCATGCGTTCTCTTCGTCCCATCCTTCAAATCCTGCAAGATCCGGAACCTCGATGTCTATATTTTCCCGATAATCCGGGCCCTCGTTATCCGGGACGCGCCGAATGAACTCTCAATCGATAGTGTCATCGCATTTTAACTTTGCCAAATATATAACCAAGTTCCATGATGGCTGTCCCTACTTGCGGAGCGCTCGCAAGATCCGGAAACTCGATACTATGTTTTCTACTTCCTAACGATAATCCGGCCTCCCGATATCCGTAACGCGCCGAATGAAACTTCCTCTCCCTCTCGGTAGCTATAGTATCTTCGCGTTTCAACCATCTCGTGCTCAAGTTGCCAAATATACAGTAAATTTCATGATGGCCGTTCCTGCTCACGGAGCGCTCATCGGGATTTGGCAAGGAATTCTCTCCGTGGATGGGTACACCGAAATACCGCGGGTCTCGGGTGGTATCTTTGGAAGACAAGTGACGACTGAAGATTTTGTGTCAGGAAATAATATGCTCACCACTTGGGCCGAGCCCATCCTTCCGACGACTATCAAGTATCAACTGCATCTCGCAGGCTTGCGACACGTGAAGCTGCCCCTCGTGGATGGTAACTCATTACTTTACACGGCGACCACTCCGACATTTGGATTGACGTTCTGATATCGCTCTCCTTGGTGAACGCAGTGGGATCGATCCCAAAAGGGAAGTCTTCTCCGTGAACCTCTTACATTCAGGCTGCCCTATCTAAGGACACGCATTCAAGGGTTAGGTTCGAATATTCACAGCGGCGTGGGAGGAGATAGGAACATCTGGAGGTAGGGTTAATGTTCGACGGGATAAATTCTTCTTGTCTGCCTCCGAGACAGACTTCGGATCAGAGACAGACGGGGAATTCCCTATAGCGCCCAACTTTGCGGGCATTAATTTATTCAGCGAAGTTGTTTAACCTTCTAGGTTTTAGGTCTCGACCGACAAACACGGCAAGTCTTGAGAAAGTTGGAGCTCGGCGGAATACACTCTTCACAGCTTTTAATTTCTCGTTTTTCCACGTGGGTGAACATCCCTTTGCCCAATTGAACGTCCGGCCTGATCCCCGCGCAGCTTCTTTCGAGCTACTGAACTTCAGTTGCAACCAAACACCCCGGGTATACAGCACCCACTCTCCAAAAACACCTTATAGGATCTATGTATCTGAATCCGACTGCACCGGTACCATCAAGTCGTCGGCGCCGGCGTTAGAACGACCTCGAACTTTGCTACTCAAATGTCATCGCAGGCTATCGTGCGCAAACGATCCCTTTCTTTAGATCACCAGTTTCTTCGACCGCATCCGTGTCTTAGCGCTCGTTATCCGGCAGTCGGTCGCTGTGCGACCATTCACGGAGCTTGGTGTATCGCCAAGGCCGGATTCGCCGACACCTTGACCGTCTTGATTAGGACTCATTCATCGATATATCGTCGCGTCCTCCCAGTTCTCAAGCTCCGGGGCCTGAACAACCGGACTCTTTACTTTACTAGCACTCGTCAAGCATTAATCATTCCTTGGCCGTCCGATCTGGGATCATCTTGCACATGGAAGATAGTCTTACCTGCCCGTACAAGAAAAAAGGACATAGCCGATGCCACCATCATCGACGGCGAACTCAACATGATTATTTTTGAATACGTCCCGACTACGGTACCTGACCTAAGTAGCCTTCGGAATGGGACCACGTGCTGCGGTAGTTCCTTCTGGCGCTAGCAGCTGTAAGTCGGCTGAAACTTCTGACTATCAAGTGAATAGCTGCCAGGGGTACTGCCGCCGGTCTTCCCGTCAGGGTCTGATTCTCAAATTGAAGCCCGCAACAAATCAAATCACAGGCGAAGGATGGTTCCGTCTCGTTCCCAGGTAGCACTATCTTCTACAGCATATTTTGTGTTCAATCCAAAGTTAGTCGTTCGACGTTCAGATGATTCTATCGCTCAATTCAATTCAAGTTGAATCCGGCCGGATTCAACTGCCACGGCTGGAGGTTCCGAGATGCTCAACGCGATGTATCATGACCCTACCGTGCATTTTTCCTTAGTTCCACATAAGGTTTGATATTTGACCGCCTCGCAAGGCAACTTCAAGTTGCAGACAAATACACTGCGATAAACAGCGTCGTCGGCACAGGTTGCAACGTGAGCGCCGTGGCGATCCGGCGTCGGCACACGGCGTTTCCCTGGTCGGCACAGGTCGGCACACGCCGTTAGATGTCGGCAATATGTGCCGACGGGCGGCTTAACGTACTCAAAACTGAACCACTCACCCTTGATGATTGAAGACCGCAAAGTTTGACTAGTTTTATCTGTTTCTACTGAAAACACTAGGGTGGGTAAGTCTCTTTCGTGAACTAGCCGGGGTTCTATGCCTTCTATTTATCATTTCCCGGTCCTACGGAAAACCGCCATTGAGATGTCAGCAGTTGCTGACATATAAACGACAGTAACACGTACAAGGCCTGAATAATCAACTCTGAAAGGCATAAAGTACTGGGACTCACGCTTGCAACCCCATCCCGTAATGACCCATCCAAACTTCCTGCTAAACACTCGTGTCCTTGTCATCGGCGGCTCCTCCGGGATCGGCTTCGCAGTCGCTTCCGGCGCCCTCGCTAACGGGTCCCGCGTGCACATCACCTCTCTCACCGCTGAAAAGCTCTCCACAAAGATCGCACAGTTACAATCCCTCTACCCTAATGCCCACGTCAGCGGCAGCACCGTCGATCTGTCCCATGTCGAGACACTAGAGGAGAATTTAAAGTCCGTCCTCGCCGCCGCGGTCGCGCAGACCGGCGGACCATTGGACCACATCGTCTACACCGCGGGCGACCTCCCGGACAGAGTCCCGCTGGCGGAGACAACCGCGCCCGCCGCGCTCGCGATTTTCACCGTGCGATACCTCGGCTCGTTGTTGGTTGGCAAGCTCATCGCAGCGAGCCCGGGCCAATACCTGAACCCTGCGCTGTCGTCCTCGATCACCCTGACCTCGGGCGTCGGCGCCCACCGCCCGCGCCCGGGGTCCAGCGCGCTCATTCCCGTCGGGGCCGCCGTCGAGGCGCTGAGCCGCGGGCTCGCGGTGGATCTGGCGCCCATCAGAGTCAACGTGGTCATTCCAGGCGCGGTGCACACCGAGTTGGTGGAGAAGATGACGGGGGGAAATGTAGATGTATTCAAGGCGGGGACGTTGACGAAGACGCTGGGCACGCCTGAAGGCGCGGCGGAGGCGTATCTGTTCTGCATGCGGTCCGCGCTGGCCACAGGTCAAGGATTTGTCGTTGATAATGGGTTTTTGATAGCCTAGGACTAGTCGGTAGATGCTAATACCAAATATTGGACATGGGTTCATCGCAACAGCACTGGGAATCGCGAGGGCTGAAAGACCGTACGTCTGGGTGACCCCACCGCTCGATTTGTCTCTGCGATTGCTGTCCGGTCGTGCAGAAGCCAAATTCGTTCGCGACCGGGAAAAGTATGCGCACCCCGCGCGATGAAGAGCTTGCGAACAAAGCCTAGGCACAAGATTTCGTTAATATTGACGACGGGTACCGCTACTTGGTCAGACAATGTAACGCCGGCCATGGGGGCGACGGTGGCACGCACCTGGAAAGTGCGGTGCGGAGGCTCTGTACAGGTGCACTGAATAATCGGACGAGTCGAGGAATGTAGGAGGATGACCCGCCCCACCTTCCCGGCGGTTCTGTGTACGCGCGTCGGGAATTTAGGTGGTTCTGTCTATGCGTATGCGCGCTGCATCGTCCCTATCAGCGCAACTGTAACTCAGAATCCGGCGTATATATATACCTGAGCTCTGATCAACCTTTCGGAAAAGATCTACGCGATGAAAGCAGTCGCAGTCGCAGAGTATCGACGCGGACGGTTCAAGCTGATGCGGCCCGGGGTTCGTGGGAGCCCAGCCCAGCCGCAGCGGCGCGGGTATGTAGAACGGAACGGAAAAGCGGTTATGTAGAACCTGGGGTTCGGAGCAGAAAAGCGGTTGTGTAGACAGAACCTGGGATTCGGACCAGAAACGCGGAATGGGAATGGAGCACGGCGGCAGGCGGGTAGGGCTCTTAGGACCTTTTCCGTTTCTGGAACGTGGGGGTGCGTTGGTACTGATTAAACGAGGAGGGTTAGGGTCGGATGGAAGTTTTTTTTAAAAAAAATGAAGGGAAGTAGGAAGCGACGCGCGCGCGAGGACAGACGCATGCATTCCGCGACCGAGGGATGACACGAGGAAGGCAGGACGCGGTGCGCAATGGAGCGCGGATTCCAGGGACGCCAGGCTATGCGAGGCGCGACGGGACGATGGACGCGCGGACGGGTATAGAGGTAAGATGAGATGCGCGCGGTCAGAAAGTCAAAGTCCCCCGGCAGTACGAAGAAGCTGGCATGAATGTGAATACGCGGCATGAGACGAACACGACTTAACAAGTGGGCCCACAAGAGGAAAGTGCGCGAGAGGATGTGGTGGAAAGCGAAAGCCTGAGGGTAGGGATGGAACGCACCACCACAATGAAAGAGCGAGAGAAATACGACGTAGCGCGCGCAAAGTAGACGACCCGAGCGGGGTGGGCCCCAGCTTTTCGGGGCACGGACGGGAGTGGCTCGCTAATCCGCGTTTGTTGCACAGCTATAAGCGCATGTTAGTGTGCATCGAAGACAACGCAAGGTCGCAAGTGGTGATGGAGATAAGTAAAACAGGCACGACGCACAACCTTCCCGCTGTTTGAATTACTCCTCCGCTACGTAGGGCGCCGTTTCCGTCGTGCAGCACCTCCCCCGCACGCGGTCGCTTAAATTCGCGCCGGAGACGTTAGAATCGGGGCTGTACCGATGCTGGTCGCTATGCGAATGCTGCGCGGGCGGGGGGTGGGTGTACTGGAGCGGCTGAGGCTTCGGCGGCGGCCCGTACACGTAGTGCTGCATATCGTACGCGTAATGTGGCGGAGGTGGGTGCTGATGCTGATGCTGCTGTTGGTGTGGTTGAGTGGGGAGGCGAACCACGCGCGGTGTTGCCAACAGGCGGGTGGAACAGAAATACGGTCGATGGAGGCACGTGGGCGGGCAGGGTTGCAATGGGTGGCTAGGAGGCGCTGACCGAGTTTCTCGGTGGCGAGGCATATGAATAGATTTGCGCTGGTGATCGTTCTGATCAAGCGCTTTTAATTTTGTACTTGTTTGGCGCAAGCGAAAGCCAATCGGGATCCTGTCGAGCACTCGGCCATCAGCCTCTTTCCTTCCATCCACCATGCTCTTCCTTTACGACGTCAATCTTGCAAACTTTCAGCTCAGTCCTTTCCTTCGAATTCACACCGGCCGCTCAACTCTTGCTCCCTTCTCGTCGGACTCGTACTCACTGATCATTTCTCTTCTTTCTCCGTGCTCCTCGAACCTCTTTGACCCCTTGGATAAAATCCGCAATAATTATCAGTTACCGCGCCCATAGATCCCCCTCCATTCTATCCACGTCCTCAAATATTTCCGATATCCCTCCGCATCGCGTCTTCAATATCCTCCCCGCGATGTCCTCCCTCCGCGCGTCACTGCTGCAGTCGAGCACGGTCCGTGGCGCGTCATCGACGAGCGACCTCGTGCTCAGACGATGTATAACCACTAGACCCCGCCCCGCTTAATTTAGCCTGCCAGTCTATCCTCATGCGACTGATTTCTCGTCCGATTGAATTCCTCCAAGTCCCGTGGGTATGCAACAGAAGATGTGGAATGTCAGGTAGTCAAATCTGTCAAACAAATTTCGAGCGCTGAGGAAAAGTACCTCTGCGGCGTGGGCCAGCGCGGAAAGATCGGCCCATGGTCGTTCACGGCATCTAGAATCCAACCAGCGTGGACGGCGGGACACCCTGACATGGTATTCGTAGTTTCAATGCCTCCATACAATTGACTGGGCCTGTGTCGCAATTAATCCACTGATGCACTTCGCAGCAAAGCGTAGCAAAGTATCCCTCCCTGACGAGGGACGGAGATTGACCGTGCCAAGCACACCGAGAGCCGCAAATCCTGGTTACGATCTGGAACGTCGAAGACTGTCAGGCAAATGCCGACCGGTGTGTGATATTCTTTATTAGGCAGCCGCTAAAAATGTAATACAGATTCTGGGCTACCACTCCCTAGGTACTGCCGATGATCCCTAGTGCCCGACCAACGCAGGTGTTCAGCATATTTTGTGGTTTATGTACGTTTGGCGCTGCTTACCACTTCCATTGATTACGTATCAACAGAATCCGACTTCAGGCACAGTGCCACAGAGATCCTTCTGCTGTCGTAGTTGGAAGTGTCATTTTCGGTCCAAATCTCTCAATCTTCCGCGTGGCGTCAAGCTTTTGGCAGTACCATCATCCATGGGCCGCCTCCTCCCTAATGTGCTATTGTATAGCAGTCAGAACAGACGCTTCTTGGCGGTTTTTCCGAGAATGTTATCGGTGATTCTAAACATTCTTCATCGATCTGTCATGACTGCTCACGAAGATTCCTTGCATTGAATAGCGATTCTCAATAGATTCCATTATCGGCCCTCCCGGTGTTATTTATATAAATTCCACGACCACTCATCCATCCACGACCCCCTCCCCCAAAATGATGCCCTCATCCTTCCTCCTTGCCCTCTTCCCCCTCCCCCTCCTCCCCCTCACCACCGCCGACACCTGCAACGCCGACAACTGCCTCAGAGCCCTTATCAACCCAGCCGTCACCTCGAGTGCCCTCTCATTCTGCAACTCTTACACCGTAGGCCTCTCCACCATCGCACCCACCCCGACCTTCGTGCCCACCTCGTGCAGCCCGCAGCGCGTGTCCAGCGCGTGCTACTGCGCCGACAATGTCGCGAACCCGACCTTCACGCCGGCCCCGTGCCCGACAAGTGGGCAAATCGTGCAGAACCCCAGCTTTTATGGGCGGGCCTTCCAGCTCGGGGCGCGGGATGTGGATATCCGTCCTTGGGTGCTCGCCGTGCCCACGGGCGCGCCAGGGTGTGTTCCCGCCGGGAGTTACTCGACGGCGGACATGGATGGGCTATGGGATGATCCGAAGTCGATGTGCGCCAGCCAGTTCAGGTTATGTATCCTGCAGTGCTGAGCAAGACCTCCTCTTTACGCAGTGAATGCAGCTTTGATCCCGTTATTGGAGGGCTGTCCACCATCACGCAGGACATTCAGCTTTGTCCCTCGACGATGTACACCCTCCGGTACGCCAACACTACTGCCTATGTTCTCGCTTCCTCGGCTAACAGTCCATCTCCCTCAGCATCGCCACCGCCTGCGATTTCTGGTTAGGTCACGGAGACTTCGGCATTCAATTTCAGGTCTCCATCTCAGGCTCCGTCATCCTACCCTGGGGTCCGGTGTGTCCCGTCTGCCAAGCCAGTACCAGTCCCTTCGGAGACGACGATTGTCGTTCATTCGCGGTTTACGAAGCGCAAAGCGCGGTGTTTACTTCCCCGGCCAGCGGGAAGGGCAGCTTGGTGATCTCGGTGCAGCAGGCGGCGGGCCTGAACGCCACGCAGGTACCGGCGCTGTTTGATCAAATCTTTGTAAACCCGATTGGGGACACAAGTGAGGTGGATCCGTCAAATCCTTTCTGACGATATACAAACGACAATAAGTACCACAAAATGCCTGATTTACACCTGGTTTTGCAGGATGCGGCTGTTCCTGTGATTACCAGTTGGATGAGGTTCTCGTGCAGTGAGCAGAGTCTGGATAGTATGTATTTCTCTCTTGTACGCTTTTTAAACTCCGCATCCTCGGATTCTCGGCTCCTGTGCCGCGCTGATGTACTACGTCCAATGATATATTCCGCGGTTCAACTTCCGTTGGGCATGCAACTTGAAAAAACAAGCCTAAGTTTTGTGTCGTGGACCAAACTCGTCCGCGATTCTGTGGCTACACAGCCCCTCACCATTGATGATTTTCCCCTCCAATAAACCACGATATAGCAATGAAGGAAAGACAGCACTATATGTTGTGGGAGGGAAGAAAGGGGCTTGGGGGAGGGATTGTAGCCCACCAAGTGAGAAACCTCAAGGTTTGCTTGCGGACTAACCAGCGAGATAGTATCGGAGCATTTCACTGATTTTGGGGCTGCCGGCGGGATGGCTCTGGTACGGTAAATTCAGAAAATACCCCCAGCCTCTAAGGCAGCCCTTAGGTCAACTGGTGGATGGTTTTCCGTTGCATACTTAACCGAAAATCAACGCGGACTCTGTTTTCTGTTCAGATCATCATGACGGGGAGAACGTTCCGACTTTGAATGGCACAGATCAAGTTTCCCCTAACCGCGCTGAATTTTCTGTGCTGCCTCCGGATCCCAGGGTCAACCCTAAACCCAAGTTATCCAACCACAAAATTTATCCACGAACGCCGCAAAGCCGACGAAGTGGAAGAAATTTTCATTTTCATTCTGGTATGTGTCACCTCACACATTTGTTTGCGATAATAATGTTCACAAGATATTGTCATTGGTCGGTAGAGGTGTGGCTACTTCATTCACATATTCACATTCTTCAGTGAGGCAGGTTGTTCTCGATCTCATCCAGCAGCCTGCAAGGACTACTATGAGCAGAGTACGACGGAAGTGAAAACGGGAGCGCACTTTTGGAACGTGTTATTGATGAATTCGGTAGCTTTGCGTGGATCGTAAGCGACATCGAACGTGAAGGACTTCCCCGCGACGCTGCCCTGTAAACTCAGCCCCCTTGACCGTTTTGTCAAAGTCACACTCGATCCGAATGTAGTGGATGTCAACAAAGGTGAGTGAGTGCGATGCAGCGTAGTCCGCGGCTTGCAGAAGGCCGGCCCCGCCCTTCTCCGCGACGTTGAGAGCACCGGTAGCAAGATCGAGTTCGTGTGTCGATGACTGGGCGGCCTTGAGGCCCGCCAGCGCGAACTGGTACGCGAGCCATTCACCGCTCTTGGACAGTGCGTCGACACTAGCCTTCGCGGCATTGAGCGTTGCGACACCAGCGTTTTTGTACGCGTCAACAGACTTGGACGCGACATCAATGGCCGCTTGGCCCACCTGACTCAATGAGCTGGCGGCGACCGTCACTCGGGTCGCCTTGTCCGTGGCTGTAACCGTCGCCTGCGCACTCGCAATCGCTGCCTGTCCGGACTTCTGCGTCGCGGTGGAGGGTACATCGGACGCAGGGGGTTGCGAGGCGCGGGGTCGGGAGCGCTGCAAAGGTTGGTAAGAGGGGGAGGGGGAGACGCGGAAGGGGGATGATAACATACATAGAATCGGAGGCGGTCCAAGTGAGTGGATTTCTCGGACGTCCAAGAGCCGTCCTTGCGCACACGGACGATGGGGAATGGGGCCACGAACGCGAGTATACAGTTTCCAGGGCGTAGCGCGACTACGGAAGTCGTGTTGGATGTCCACGCCATGCTAGCGGAAGTACGCTGGATTGAATGAGCTGTGCAGAACGCCGTGCCACATGCAGACGATGGATAAGGACCTATGAACGCGATTCCTCGACTGCGAAAAACCTCAGGGTGCCACAGCGACACGACAATCGTCTTCGTACAACGGTATCGTAGTCGTGGCCAACCAGCGTGTACTCGCTCACTGTTGATCTCAGCGCAAATCGAAGCAGCGGTGGAGCGGGGCGTGGTGTCCAGGGAGCAGTGGGAGGGAGGGATAACCCCGAGACGCAGAGACAAGGCAGTTGCAGCGTCGGGATCGAGGTGGACGCGATGCCGTAAGCGCGTCGTCTGGAATGAGGTGTTAGGGATCCCCACCGTACCCGTAAACTACCGTATACGGTTACGGTTATACGGGACCCGTAACCGTACCGTAAGGCCCTTGGCTCGCCTTTTTACGGTTACGGTTTGGGACCGGCCGTACACCGTACGGGCCCGTAAGAATACGGCCCGTATACGGTGCCATACGGACCGTAAATCCATTTAAATTGAATGGCCTTTTTTCGGGCTGTAACAGACTGTTCGGGGATTCAAGGCCCTCTAAATCCGAAGCATGCACCCGTACCTGGATTAAAGTTGCACTTCAGACGATGTCGGCACCCAACATTGGCCCGGCAAACGATCATGATGTGATTGTTGATCTCGGCCGTCAGCTCCGAACCGTCAAGACCAGCGAAAGCCAGCGAAACCAAAGCGAAACTCTATGTTCTTGCCAAAGGATGTTTGAGACACGAAGGTATGGTGTTCTTTCTATAAATCTGAGCTCTCTCAGAATTTATTTCAATTTTAATGAGAATTTTACGGACCGTCAGAACCGTAAAGACCGTAACTTATACGGTACCGTACCGTAAGGCCCTCTGGAACTCGCTTTACGGTTACAGTTACGGCCCGGTACAGACCCGTAAGAGACCGTAATTCTTACGGCCGTAACCGTATACGGTACGGTGGGGATCCCTAGGAGGTGTGGGTCGATGCGAGAGTGCGCGCTGCGTTGAGGGTTCGACAGCCGACACGACGAGTGAGAGCTCGCGGTGGGACGGATCTCCGGGGCCAACGTGGCTTGATGCCCTGGGTCCTCCAGCGAAAGACTAATTAGCTTCGTAGAATTCGAAGTTGCACTGAGGAACTCACCATGAAGCGGATTTGCCGTGCCGTCGAGGAACGGCTTCGTGCGAGAGGCTGGAAATGTGGTAAGTTCGTAAGGCGGCGGGACGTCAAGACGGGGACGATAACAAGGAAGAAGTTGCGAAGGTATGGTCCAGGGTATATGATACAAAAGCGCTCGGGTCGTTAATGGATTCGTAGAAGAAGACGAACGAACACCAGCGAAGGATGAAGGAAGGAAGGCGGGAAGGAAAGGAAAATGCACCTTGAATCGTTAACTCGGCATTCTGCTCAGCCAGTGCGTGTCGTCTTTTAGTTCTTCATACATTTCACCGCCGTCGCACTCCGCGGCACCTCCACCCAGCCTCAAATCCAGTGCGACTTCATACGGCAGTGCAAACACAGTGATTTGTATTCGCTCGGGACCGACGGGGACGACGCGGCGAAGGATGCGCTGGAAGACTAGGGAATCGATCCGCGTGAACTCGAGGCAATCGGAGAGGGTGTGTTGCTGCCGAAGGGGGCCAGTGCGAACGGGAAGGCGGTGGCGAACCGCGGCAGGCGCACAATGGGTGGCACGTAGTGTGATGAGAGATGGGCAGAGTTTTCTGTAGTGCGTGTAAGCGATTCGGTACAAAGCAAAGGAGTGGTGCGTTCAGCAAAGAGTGCCCGCAAGGGGAACACTCATGAAAGGAAGGATGGGAGGCCAAGGTCAAATCAAAGAAGAAAATACACGCACCCCGAACCACCGAACAACGAGGAGTTGTGGGGGGGCGTCAGCGCCGTCTGCAGGAGAGATATCCGCCAGTGAATCGCCGATATGGAGAGCCGAGAATAGAATGGATGAAAGTGGTGATCAAACTGCAAGATTGAAAGTGCAAACTACGTACGAAACCAAACCCAAGCCGTCCTGTCTCTCACTCGGCCCAATGCGCTCGGAAAAAAACCCTAGTTTTGTTGGTGCGATTACGACGAGACGGTAGTTGACCGAGCGCTAGGGACGGCTGGCGCAGTGAAACGGAGAACCCGAGGCCAGGGTTAGGCCTCTTGCTTGGTCAAAAAACAAACAGATGGTGGTTAGCAAGAGGACTCGAGATCTGGGATCGGGCACACTGATCATCATACGTAACCTCCCCCCGCCCCTCCCCCCAAATGCGGAAAGCACATCATTTGGTTGAATCGCGCGTACAACGACCACTCCACTGAGGAAGACCTCAAATATTAATTCCAAGTACTTAGCATGCTACCACAATGCCTCACGCCCTTTCCAGCGAAGAAATTGGGGCAAGAGGAGTGGTTCTGTGATTTCTGTCTTATTCATCGTGATTTGTCAAATCCTCCGGTTCAAGTCTAAAGTGTAATGAAGTTCATTTCTACGTAGCTACATAGGTTCCCATATGTCTCCTGGGTCAACTCCTTGTAGTATCCGAACATCCACTCACTCGAACGCACCGTTTTGCAGGCCAGAATTCCAAACGGGCCAAAATCACGTGACTTATTACGGAAGTTGATCAGTGTTGCCCGATTTCAAATTTCGAGTCCTCTTGGTGGTTAGAAGCAAAGGAGTTTGATGTGGCAGTGTCAACGGATCAACTTTCGCTGCTTGTTCGCTGCTCTTTTCGCCGCTTGTTCGCCGCTCTGTTCTTGCCACCATCATGACCATGCTCTCGACTCACGAGTAGAACGCGTTAAAAGTTCAGGACAGTACTACTTAGTCTCTCAAAGACAGACGCTTCAACGATCAAGCTCGGAACTCGCTTGTTGAAGTCTGTTAGTTACCGCGGGGGTCCGATCGCAGTGCTCCCTTATTATGTAATCTCAAAAATCCCTGCTTTGTTGTTTCTCGTGGCTCGGGCCACCCTGGTGGCAGTATCTCGACAGATATACCCTAATTGTCCTCCTCCTTGACGATCTGCCGCTTCAGAATTTCCCCAAAGCGCCGGAAACGGTCAAACTCGACCTGGCTTAAGATCTGCCATCAAAAACACATCATTTTGGCTCGCCTATAGCGGCGTCAAATGAAGGCCAGAAAATCCAAATAAATTGGAGCACGGACAGAACACCCCTGGGATTACACCCTAGTCATTACTGAGAGGAAAACGATGCAAGAATGTGCTCAAAACATGATTACGTAATAAGGTTCTACTGCGATCGGACCCCGCGGGTAAACACTAGACTAAGTACTACTCGCTCCTCGTCTGTACCGTCGAAAAAAGATCAAGTCGGCGCGCACGAGCTTGTAGGTATTTACTTCCACGGATATTTAGGTGACCACCCTATTTTCTTGTGCAGGGAATGAAAAAAAAACGATGCTAAAAATACACCGCCCCTCCGGATCCTGGACTCGAACAAGGTTCAACTGAGTGGAGGTATCTTGAGAGACCTCGCGCCATGAGCGTAGACAGTTGCTCAGATGAAAATAGCCAAGTTCTACGGGCATTCCGCCTGAGAAAAGTCATATTGAAGATGAGTGAACCGACCAAACTCACTACCACCTCCACGGAGACGTTGCCATTCAAGGACGCGTATATATCTGGATCAGGTGTGGCAGCCACTAGAACATTGTCATTACATGTAGACTCACCCTTATGGTATGCAGGAGAGACGTACAGAAGTCACGGGTGAGGTCCTGAACAACGAAGAGCGAGTGTTGAGCTAGAAGTCGTTAGACTATTCTTTGCGTGATGTCTTGTGGAATTCATTCACTTCCGTTGGGATCCGCTACAAATACCCGGGTGAGGAAATGCACAAAAGCCGGAAATCCTCTGGACATACTCCACACAGGGGCTAAAACATCCCGTCCAAATGCACTCCGAACCGAAAAGACCATTGGTTCGGTGCAGAACGAAAACAGATTCCCGTACCCGCCAGATAACGTAGTTCGACCCAGGCCAGGAGTGGGGAGTGCGCCATCTAAAACACGCGGAATTGGAAGCATGAATCGACAACCCAGAAGGCTTTACGTACGAGGGAACCCATCCGACGCAACGAGGGGTGCGAAGGGGTTTGCTAAGCTGGAGAAGGCTGCGGCATTGCAGTCGGTAAGGCCAATGGCGAGCGAGATGAAAGGGACATTGGGGTCCCCTGGGCTTAGAATTCTGTCATTTCAAAGAGCAGAACGATAATGAGCCAAAGTTCATGTAAATGATGTCGTCCCACTGACTGAAGAAGAGCAACGTCGCCTTCGCTCGTCGAGTTGGTGGACGCGATCACAACAAGGTAGTTCGACGGGTTGCCAGTCCGATCCAAGGCTGCAAGGTTCAGGTATCTATCAATTACTACGCAATAATGCAGACTTACTGAACACTCCCGCAGCAATGGATGAGAAATCCCGTGACTTCGAAGGAAAGAATCAGTGAGCCAAGAGTCTATCCACGTTGTCAAGTGCAAGTCTAACCACCGCGCCAATAAAGGCTCCCGAAAACGAATCGAAAGCGCCAAGGTATCCAGCGGTCCTGTGTAAGGTGATGAGGCTACGGAAGCGGAAACGCGAAGTTCACGAACTGCGGACATTGAGCTACAACACCCGAAAGTGGTGTCCACAAAGCAATAAACAAAACTGTGAAGATGGCGTTGAGCATCTTGACCTGTGGGAGATTATACCTAGCCCGTTCAGACTACGGGCTTTATAACAGCGCTCCGGGAGAACTCGGACACTCACGCTGCCATCAAGTTTCAAGTTCTTCGGGGGCGGATCACTCAAATCCATATGCTGCTACAATATGTATCGTGCATTCCATGTTGACGGCTCTCAAGAAAAGAGTGAACCCATGACCTGAGTTTCAACAAAGCGAGGAACGAGATCAATCTTCGTTGAAGTATCTGTTAGGGGTGCACTTGATTCCATTTGACAGAGAATCGGTGAGTGAAGGTCCGCTGTGGCGAGGACCTGAATGTTCTCCCATCCTCTTATGTTCAGTTCAACCTTTAGCGTGATTTCATAAGGAGGGGAAACACATTGACCAAGTTCAAATTTGGCCAATGGCGAGATCATTTTGTCAAAAGAACACCCGCTCGCAGCTGCCACCTTTCAAGGGACAGAAGTGATGAGTTTAATTAGCTCAATTCTCCGGAAGTAGAAATTTGGCTCCAAGTCTACGGATATTTTCATTGGGTTCGGCGTCAGTTCATGCAGTGGTTTCGAGTTTCCTCCGGCTCATGAACTTCAGTCGTTCAGGTATGCGGCAGTCATTTAGGTGGGTGCTCAAATTCCTGAGTCCGCTCTCTTTCTGAGTCTCTTCAGCAAATTTATGCAACCCTTCAACTAGTGCGCTAATGCATTCTTTTTGAACTGTCGCTGATAATATTTGATGTAGCCTTCCCGTGCCAGCCAGCGATATTATTCTTCATGAGTCTCCTTGGTGGGTGTTCTCTTTTTGCATCGCAAGACGACTCCCGAGTCGCAGATATTCAGTTCCACCGCGGCGAGCCTTGGAGTGCGACCGTGACCTCGGCTACGAGGATGTGGTGTGGAGGAGTACAGGGATGGTAGTGTGCATTTAGTGCCATGTACTAGTGCATTCACTCTGGACCCGGCGGGACCATATGCCTGCCGTGTAATGCTCCCTACCTACCTCGGCTGCTTCAATCGGGCCCGACGCAGAACTGTTATAGTAGCATCATAATATTAAATTCTCACCCGTATCTAGTTCAACCCAGTTATAGTACATGCACTACGCTGCCGCTCGTTGGTCGAAGATGCTCATGCGCTAGCCGTAGCCGACGCGAGAGGCGCGCACGCCGTCGTCCCTGGCACGATGTCCCCCGGCCAAGGTAAAAGCTGGCCAACGGTCGTCGGAGTGTCAAGCGGTGCGGATAGGTAATTTCCCGGTTCATACGGGCCACTGAAGCCAACCCCAATCAGCCGCGCCCTTCTTTTTCACAAGAGAAACGTCCACTCACCTCCCCATAGCTAAGAACGGCATCATATCAAACTGGTTCCCCACCTCATTCCCGCCGAACGCAATGAGCTCGGGGAAGACGAAGAAGAATATAGGTTGGATGTATTGTCCTGCGATGAGGCCTTTGGGGCCAGCGCTCGTCCCGCTGGAGTAGCGAAACCCGACCTCGCGTGTCGGGGGCGATGCGTCGATAGTTACCCCTCCGCCGCCGCCACCACCACCGCCACCTTTTTTCTCTGGAATAAGCTCTCTCCGGCGGGCAGCACCTCCGCCGCTGGTGCGGAAGACGACGCGCCCGATGGGGGCGGCGGGCTCAGGCTCAACGAGGAGGATGTCGCGCTCGGTTCCTTCACCCGTGCAGGGATCGACGTCAATGGCGTACCACTCGACGGGGGTTGAGGGATCTGAATAAAACAGATCAGCACGGACATCACACGTTAAAGAACGGTTGTTATGCATACCAGTCACAAATGCCGTCGCGCGCGTCTAGACATTTATTTATCATTAGGCAAACACGAATCGGGTTGATTCGGGATTAAAAACGCACCTCCCCGGCCTCAACCGTTGGATCCGCTACTTGGATAGCATACGTCGCCGTGGCAGGCGAAATGTACGCGGGCTTCGTTCCAGCGGCCGTATAAAAGCCCAGGTTCGCCGACAACGAATATACTGTAAGTAGTCCGCCGGGAACCTTGATGCCACTGAAAGTGATGTAATCTCCAACGACGAGGGGAGCCATAATACGAGGATCAGGCTCCCCAGGGGCGACCGTGGCCGGATCCCCAAACGTGCTAGAAACACCGAATGAGTGTGTGGTTTGTTACGGGCGAGGTTTGCACGTGCAATGTGGTTAGGTAGAATCCATCGCCGTCCACTGGTCTGTTCGTTAGCGGGCAATCGGCGTCGGTACTGTTTCGCGGAATGCAAAGGGGGAATCCCTGGATGTACAGATATTAGGTGTAGAATAGAAAGCGCCGGAAAAGCGGCGTACCGTGGATGTAGTGACGGATGGATTCTGGGCATCCACGGTCCATAATGGATAGTCGGTATAAACGGGACCGTATTGTCCAAGTGGATCGTTGAGAACGGCTTCAATTTCGTTATTGACAAAGAAATGTCCAGTAGTGTAGTCGATTTCTGTGATAAAGCCTTGCAGAATCTGAGTGGATTCTTGCGTGATATATATCAGACCTGAAGAACTCATGTGAGTTGCGTTCTTATTTGACCAGCGATATGAATATTACCAGCGATGGGCTGTCCTTGAACGATGTTGCCGAAAACCTAATTTAAATTCGCAACATGAGTTCAACGATTCCTTTTGAGCAAGAGTAGTTGCTGACCGTTGCTTCCCAGGATACGGAGCCGAGCAGCGGCAAACTGGGCGTTTCACCGTCGAACAACTCTGGCCATGCCACGGAAATGGATGGTAGAGTTACGAGGAGATTCTATCGTTGGCTGTGAGATGAGAACAAGTGCAGGAGAGCCACGGAATATCGACCTTGGGAACAGTGATGACCATGCCGTCCACAGTGATGGTCCCGCCAGCCAAAGGGCCGTCTGTATCGGTCTCATTGCAGCTCATACTGTTCCTCGTCAGTGAGAGGATATCACCACATCATTGGGCTTACGCAGAGACGGTACCGATGAGGTTAAAGGGACTAGGATCGTAGGGGCGAGTGGTGCCAGTCGGAGTTACATTAGTCACATTCTTGGCGCCATGGACGAGAGGGGAGACGAGGATGAGAGCCAATGTGGCCCGTAAGAGGCGTCCGGGGGTGTAAAGCAACATGGCCGTGACGTAAAACTCGAAAGTCAAAGTGCGTTTATATACTGTCCACAGACGAGACGGAATTGGATTGAAGAAGTTCCTGGACTGCGTCATGCTGGCGCATTGCGACGAACAGATTCTTCCAGGTCCATCTGTGGACAAGTTCGGAAATAATTAACGCTGACAGCACCATATGTGGAAGCGCGCATCGCATGGATTGTACTTGCGGGAACGCCACACGCCCGAGGATTCCTTGACACGATTGATGACGAGCCGCTCCGAAGTCGCGGCAACGAAAAGACGCGCCTGGGAGACCCCTGTTTTCCCCTGAAAGAAGAGTATGTGTTCACGGGCCGAATGGCGTGTGTCTGCGGAACCGCTAAAGCGCGGCCCATCATAGGCTCTGGTGGCATTCTCACGAGTCCCGCAGTCGGTGCCGCGTTCCCATGGTGTCGGCAGGAAAGGGGCCTGAGGTACAGGGGTGAATCGAAGCCTTCATTGTCAATCAGAAAAGAAACGTTTACATTTATATTACTCACACCGCCGAAAAGTCCGGGGCGTGAAACTGTAGGTATCGGCAGGCTGCCGAAACCATGGCCGAGACCCATAGGCTTCGGCAACCGATTCCGAGTCCGCCAGGTCGAAAATTCATTTTTGGCGGTGTGACTATAAAAAGATTGGTGTGAATATTCCCTCGTTTTCCTTTCGGAGCCGCGTTACAGCGTGAGGGATGTCAACGTCCTTTTGGCTTTTGCGAAGTATATCCGCCCCCTGAGGGATTCTGGGCTCACATTTTTATTCGTTTATCAGGATGGCCCCACACCGTTCCCCACAACATATCAGGCGATAGTGACCCTTCTATAAAAAGGGATCTAATCAGACTTTTTTCAAAATAAGACTCTCATTTAGGAACACACCTTTTATAAAAAGTTAAACTTTTTATAGAAGTCTAATGCGGCACTCCTTCGTGCGGCGGTGTCGTTGTCGCATTCCTCCACATCAATTCTGGCATACAGTATCGCGGGGGGTAACATGTATTAGATTAGTGAAGTGCCTGTAGACGTTACCGTTTGAATACAGTCCCACGGATTCTGGAAGGACCCAAATGGCAGGTTTGGCCCTTGGGTGGGTCACCCATTTGATCTCATTCGATAGAGCACGGAGAGGCGGTGAAGGGCGGTGAAGAAATTTGAAAGAAATGGTGGGCGAGTAGGACGAGAAGGGGGAATAGTCGGGCGGCGGGTGTGAAGTCGAAGCAAAGGACTAGCTGGGGGTGAGCTGGAAATTCGCGAGAATCGGGCGTAAATGAAGGGCGCGGTGGATTGAAGATGGACAGAGAAGGAGGCAGCAGGCTGATGGCCGAGTGCGGCTGAGTTCCGATTGGCTTTCGCTTGCGCCAAGCAAGTGCAAATGAGCGCGGCTCTTTCTTTGTTGATCAGCGATCATCATCAGCCTCAACTTGAAGCTCAACGCGATGGTTAAGTAAGTTCTGTTGGTTCAATACCGCGAATTTAGAATCCCTACTGTTAGCTAGTACTGAAGTACTGACCTCAGATCCGTGTCACCAAGTTCCAACAGGAAAACGCGTCTGAAGACGCAAATGTCGACCCCGCGTCATACAACAACTTTGAATTGAAGGAGACACCCCGTCGCGGCGACCCCCAGATGATCGTCGTCCGTCGAACCCCGCTGCAACCTGCATACTCCCCGCCGCAGAGTAAGCCGGCGTACGACCACTTGCTGGTCCGTGTGACCAGGACCGTGTCTCCATGCCACCCATTGCCAAAGTCCCCGCACGACCCCGGTCCGCTTGCGTCGTCCATTTCGGTATGTCTACGTTGTTCTTCCATTCGACAGCTCCCCTCTATTACAGAACGCACGACGAGGACGTGAATCCCATGCCGCGCGCTCTACCCTGATGCCATAATCGCGTCGTACTGCGGGAGAGAGTTCTGCTTTCCCTCCTGCGTGTATTCCACTGCACTGGCACGCTTTCCTGTGTCATGCCTACGCACGTTATTCTGTGTTCACGTGCGCAAGGTCCTTCGGTACTTCCTCACACTTCCCCTCGCGTGCGCGCGGCGTAACACTCGGGGAGATCACGCTGTCCGTCCCTCCCAAATCGATTGCTTTCAACTCTGGAGAGGGAACCTCTCCAGATTCCAGTAGAATTGAATAGATTCCTGCCCTGTTTGTGCCTCCGAGCTGACCGACAGGTGTCGCGGCGTAACATTCTAAAGGTAAAATTCTATCCTTATGGGAAGTCAAACGCTCTGACTGCCCTCATAAGCCACGGCGTTCAGCGGAATTTAAGTACAGCAATCTGGTTTGCTCAAGGGATGTCTTGTTCAAGTGAAAAGGCCCGTTCTATAATAAGTATTTTCTATTTCACCGCTGTCCCAAGTACACTAGGCTGATGCCCGCTGTCTTCAGTCAATCTAGTCCGTCAAATGGGGTATCTATCACATGCAGGTTGCATACAGGGCCAAACTTTACGAGAAGACTTTGCGCCCGTCGTCCAATTCACCGCACGGACTCCGTTCTGCGCCCTGGTGGGTACTTATTGAATTCGCTATTAAACCTGGATGCAGTTGACCGCTCTGCGCCCCGGGGCCCGCTTGCTGCCTGCAACCAGTTCTTTGACAAACAAAGATTATATTTTCAGCGCCACCCCTCCCACCCGCTTATGCGCTTGAATTGTCCTTATGTGTTGTTCCCATTCAGATGGTAGCAAATCTATAGCGAATGTCCCTGGATCCCGTCACCACCCTGAAAAGGGGCGGTGCGTGACTGTCGATTTGAACGAAAAAATACATTAATGCGACTTTTTATCCAGATCGACTGGATTGAAGACGGGACCTGGCCGAATGACGAACAACAGGGTGGGTGCATAAGGCAGGCAGTTTCCGTTTGACCGGCTATACGACATTTGTGTTTGATAATTGCAGTGACGGCGAACAGCGGCGAACGTTCACGGGACCATTAAAGATGTCAGGATTTCGCATCAGGCCTTCCCACCTATTATCAGTTTACATTGAGGGCAGGCTTGGCTTGACATCGTGCGACCTTAAATTTCAGTGGAAGCCGACACTTTCCTGCGCAACGCCCGCTGAATTGGCAAGCAATGAGAAGTCGAGATCATGATGGAGATCATATCCAACTTCATAGTTGTCATTCCATGGATCTGAGGTGCGATTCCGATTTCTAATTTCCCCAGATGTTTGACTTACCGGATGATCGTCGGCAATAAACGAGACATTATTCTTAGTTTCCGATGGCCACGGCACAACACTAAGTTAGCCAATGGAAAGCATTCCCGCTGACCGCCAAGACCTGTGCAAGAATAGCCCGGAACGCGTTGTCATTGACGTCGGGGGTTCCCGATTCAAGTTAGTACACATGCATGCGACCATGAGACCCAGGCATGGCGGATCAAGGCTTAACCTGCGAGCATTCGGGTTTCCTTCGCACCATACAGCGCAGACTTGAAACTCCAGCCCCTCCCCTTCTGCAAGCATCAGGCCTTCAAGGTCACTCATTCACGACTCTGTCGTTGAAGGCTTCCACGGAGTAGACGGGGGCAATAATCCCTCCCCGTTCGCGAGTCAGAGGGCCCCTTATGGCCTACAATACGGCCTACAACCCCAACTATCTTCAGGGCAGCGCGAGTGAGTACCCCGCTTAGCTGGTTTTCCTATGGTTTTGAAGCATAACAGCGGCCGCGTTAACATGGGTAGTTTATGATGTCTGTCTAACCTTGGACCGAGAGGTGCGTCACAGTCGCTCTGCAGTTTTAATGTGCTCAGTTCCCAATTAGATCATGTCCGTGTGGAGGTGGGCTTCATCATTCCAGTGAGAGTTTCCATGAATGCGGGATTACAGATTGTCGTGGTCCCTCTCGAAAGTTCTCTTCCTGTTCAGTCGCTATCACACGATTCTATCCCTAGGGTAGGACTCATGCTATTACACCTACGCTTACTGAGTTTTCATTCGCAGATTCTTCCTCATGGAATGCAGTATGTATGTTCCAACTCCAGTGTACTCAAGTAAAATTGAAGATGTACAGTTGGAACGAAGCATCTCTTGCTGTTTCTGGTCCTGAACTTCAACGAAAAAGCCCCGCCTGCTGCAGTAAACCATTTATTCACAAGTCTTGGCCCTTCACTGACCAGAAATAGCCCTGCGTAGCGAACCTCCCAGTGCGCATAATACCTTTGTCTCAGATACCTGACTCCTCACAGTTCTTTCTCATCTGCAGTAGTACGTCTCGTAGGCGGGCTTCAGGATGTACTAATCGTGCCCCCAGTAGCAACGCGGCTCGCTGGTACATAGGGCTGGCTGAAGTGTTCTCAATTTTGGCCGGCGAGCTACTAATCCTCATCCGAATCAACACAGTTTATGGTTGGGGTCGTAAAAGTTAGTCTCCCCTGGTCTCATGGCCTGTATGACTTGATGTTCATTAACCAGTCGTTACCCTCACTCTATTCTTATTCTGTGGTACGATCGTTCATCGTCTGCCCCTTATGTGTCGCGGTGCTCAATTGAAGGCTATCTTATAGCTGAGACTGTGGTGAGTGGTGCCAGTACGACATACCACACACCGCTTAGGATTCGAATTAGATTGGACTGGGTACCACTGTCATATCGCTCCTCGGAGGTTCGAAAGGTCTCTTTGGGAGCACAAATATTCTTATTTGTGGGCCGGACCGGGCGAATGTGCCGGATGTTAATATAGCAAGTACGTGGTCCCTACACTTAACGTCACAGATTTTGGACATAGTTCTACAGTGTGGTAAGAAATAGTTAATATTGCGATTTCTTGGAAATGAATCCCCGGACTGGACATAGGATCACGTCCATGGCAGTTGCCTGTGCGTTAGTAAATTATCGTCTCCGGTCCGATGCTGACGCGAGTCATAGGCGTGTACTTTGGGCTTGTCATTCACAAGGCCTTGAACGTTTTACAAGACATCGAGACCGCAGACGGACGGCCAAAGGCTCATAAAGTCTCTCTCATCACGTATTTCAAGGCTTCGCGCGTCACCCTGCCCATCTTCCATCTGTGTTTGCGCGACGCAGGCACGTGGTACTTTGCTGGGGAAAAGGTGGTCAAACTAACCATGTCCCACAGCGGTGTATTTTGTTGTAGTATTTAGTACGGCAATTTTCTCGTTTTTTCCGGAAACGGCTGATATCGCGCTGCAGTGGTTCTGCTGGTAAACTTGCTTCTGGTTGTATCGCACAATCGCTTCGCACAGTTGGGATCGGCGTGAGTAGAGTCCCAACTTCTTTTTCTCCATAGAGGATGAATGTCCCTCATCTTCAGCTGGCTGCTAGCGACCTACTCGGTGGCGGTATGATTTCTATCGTTCACGAGGATCAACATCGTGACGTTTTGCTAGTCCACCCGCATATTCCTCAACCTTAAAGAACTCACACTCTCTGCACACAAGTACAACGACGCAACTTGGAGCGAGTTTCAGCAGAATTCAGCATTGGAGCTCCAGGTACGCTCTGTGCTGCGTACGCGCACATCGCATGATAGGCAAACCATGCACGAAGCCCCACCAGCCGGAGTTCCAGATGCTGTGGACACACAAAGATCGGGAGTCGGACCATAAATATCAGTAGTACAAGATTAATTCCCAATGTAAGAGAACAAATGACATGATTGTAGTAAAAGAACTAGGATCGTAGGGGCGAGTGGTGCCAGTCGGGGTCACAGTCTGGGTGTAGACGAGAGGGGAGACGAGGATGAGAGCCAATGTGGAAGTCCCCACATACTTCGTTACGCATTTTGTAGGATCACGAAAGTTCGTCGGGTGGTGGGTAAGTTCATCATCACCTCGGCTCTTGCCAAGTTTAGCAACTCAACTGAGCACCTTCCTCGAATGAAGAACTCGTTGCGTGCCAAATTTAGCGCCAGCCCAGCCATTCTCTTGGGTAAGTCCTCCAGCGCAATTGCGACCAAAGGCAAATCGATTTACCGCGGCCTGATCCCATGGAAGACTCCTGCCTCAATTTAACCTTGTGCGAGTTGAAATTGACTTGAGTTGAGAAGATAATTCCTGGAGGGATGGAGAGTCAGCGGGAGCCAAGTTCCGTTCGAGAATTAGGGATGAGTGCAGCCTACGGCTGAGCTGGTCCCGAAGAGAACCTTGCACGAAATTGCCTCTGAGGGTGTTCTTAGCCACGATATTTCAATTAGAATCTGGATTGATAAAGGTTGAGAGAAAATGAATAAGGAAGCCAACGACGTACGAGTATACTGACGGCGTTCAACTGTACGAGATGAAGAAGATTTTCTGCCGTAAATTCGGACTTCGAACCAATCAGTACATTGAGATTGAAAATAAATATAGTGACCGGTTTGACACGAGGTGTGCTCAGTATTCAATGCTCAGTGCTATTCAAGGCGGTCACCACTTACTCAAGCTCAATGGGCGCTTCGGGTGGTTGTGCGATAGTCAATCGGTACTGTTGTGTCGTGGCATTGCTACATTCATCGAACGGGCCTTACCCCTCGGGCATCTCGGGGATGTTGAACCTCGACCTTGCACATCATTCGGCTCGTTGTTTGATTTCCAACTCAACTTTTCCGACATTGAAACACGAGTTCAACGGCACTCGGGGTTTGGACCTCAACCCATCCCGAGGTAAGCATTCGACTTTCTCCACCCCGTATTACTGAACCGTTCCTCCTTCTGAGTGTGCATTAATTTTAACTCCATGCGAGGAGTTGGGGTTCGATAACACCAACACCGAATTAAATTTTCACCGAAGTTCATTGAAATAATTACAAATGATCGGAATCTAATCCCCACCGCGGCAGTAATACATCCTCCTCCTCCTCTAGGAGGAACAGAATCTAGCGGTTGATCACCATGACTGTACATGAACCGACAGACCTTGTATACACGGTCTTCTGAGACCTCAAAACGAACAGCTTGAATATTACATACGCAGGTTAAAATCTCGAATTTTCAATAGTTCTCCTCCGTCCATGTCCCCACCTTCGCAATACATCGCATCCGTCGCCCTTATCAAAAAATCACCCTGCGCTTAAATCAGTGGAGCTGGCAGTGGTTGAGGGCTATGGACGTTGGGTACAACATAGATCAGTGATCATCCCAGTGTCGGCCATGGTCGTACTCGACAGACTCGTAACACCGCGCGTTCATCAGAAATGACAGCTTGGCGCGCCACGAAGAACTGGAATGAAGAGCGCAGTGATGTGCCAAGGAAAGAATATACCGTCGCAGTGACCTGAAAAGAACCTCGCGCGCCTAGGGAGAAAAGCGGCGCGGGCCCAACCAAAATGTGGGGGATTTGAGTCGGAATGGCTGGAAAGGCCGCCAAATAGCACAAAATTACCCCAGTATGTGTAGTACCAGGGAACGTGGACGGTGGCGAAAAAAAAGAGCACAGTGGTACCGCTGCTGACCGCTACTGTACTTCGCGATTGCGATCCGCCAACCGTGGCCGTCGTCCATCCACATTAATGTGTCAGTGCCAGGCTGGCTACACTCTTCGCGAGACCGCGGTCGTAAACGAATTCACGAAGAGCTGAATTGTAGATGGACAGAGAAAAGCAGCAGACTGATGGCCGGGTGCGGCTGAGTCCCGATTGGCTTTCGCTTGCGCCAAATAAGTACAAAACGGGCGCGACTTTTCTTTGTTGACGATCATCACTGCAGCCTGCAGCTTGAATCTCAACGCGATGGTTAGGTGAGTGTTCTGTTGGTTCAACACCGCGCACATGAGACGCCCCGTCGCGTTGACCCCAGCTGATCCGAGTCCGTCGACCCCGCACAGTTTGCATATCCATACGCCCCGCCGCGGTGCAAGCCGGCGTATGACCACTCGCCCCGCCGCTGCCGAGCAACGGTTCCTCCATCGACCATAGTTCCGTTTCCACCCCGCCAGCAACGCCGCGCGCAACTAATTAATGAGCTTTACTTAAGTTCCGAGGTGATTTTACCGCCAGCGCTACTTAAGTTTCTGTAGGACTTGAGTTTTATTCCCCTACTATAAGCACAGAATACACTGTGTATTGCCAAGTTGGATAGAACTTAAGTTATCAGCTCTAAGTAAAAAAACTTAAAATCCTACGCAAAACTTAAGATCGTCGAACTTGAGATGCCCAATACGCGAACTTAAGATCATATTAATCTGCGAACTTGGGATTTGAGTTCGGTTTATACATAATGGGCACAGTACTTGAGTTGTACCCGAGAACTTCAGTGTTGGCAATGCACTTGAGTTCGGGGACGTCTCAAGTTATATATGGCGAAGACTCCAAGTGCCGTGTATGGACTCGAGTTTCGGCAGAACTCGAGTCCTGACAATGCACTTGAGTTCGTGCCTAACTTGAGTTCTGTGGCCCGGGACGTCTTAAGTTTTACCGCTTATAACGGGAGAAAAGAAGGGAAAAATACCTCTTTCTCGATTCCGAGTCCCTGGCCGTGACCTTGACCGGAACTGACTAGTCATTAAGATTGCTACCCTCCGCCTACACCGAGAGAATAAACTGACCGTGCAATCAATAGAGGCGTCGATTTGCCACCGAGGCAAGGTTCAAGCGAGGTGCCACCGGCGTGATGGTGAACAACGCAAATGGAACCCGGCGAGTGTCAGAGTAGGGTATCGCCTGGGGGCCAGGTCGCCGGCTTAGCAGAGAACATCAGCAAACCCTGATTTTTCCCGTAGTGGCCCATAGTGGCTCATAGTAGAGCCCCAACTACAGAGTACTCTGTAGTAGCCCCTCTACTACAGAGTACTACAAAGCACTCTGTAGTGGACGGTGACACTACAGAGTACTCTGTAGTAGACGGTGACACTACAGAGTACTCTGTAGTAGACGGTGACACTACAGAGTACTATGTAGTAGACGGTGACACTATAGAGTACTATGTAGTAGACGGTGACACTATAGAGTACTCTGTAGTAGACGGTGACACTACAGAGTACTCTGTAGTAGACGGTGACACTACAGAGTACTCTGTAGTTTGGCCGCAACTCTATAGTACTCTGTAGTTTGGCCGCAACTCTATAGTACTCTATAGTACTCTGTAGTTGGCCCGCCACAGAGTATTTTGTAGTAGGGGACAGAACATATTAAATAGCTAGCATAGATCTAGAACAATATATATTGAATAGCTAGTGGGATAGAGTCCAGAAAAGTTCCTTTGTAAACCACTTATCAAGCCAAAAATCTTCGCAGTAGTCCAAACTTGTCCCGCTCGTCAACTTTTTATTCGCAACCTTGCCAAACCTTGGTGTCAGCTCCAGCCTAGCTCGCACACGGTGAAGGGGAACAATATCACCCCTAACCGAGCCATCTGCCCGACGAGATCGTTTGAGCTGGAACATCCCAGTTGACGACTCTGGAAAAGGGCCGTTTGCTCCCCCTTCGGGATTCGGCTGGCTGACGATATCAAATCGTTGAACATACGCCAGGAACTGATCAGTCCCTGCTGGCGCTACAAAGCCTGACCGGGGGACAACACAGAAGATAATCTTTAATTGACAGATTGCATGGCCTGGCGAATAAATAGTTAGATGAAATTAAATCATATAATTCCACGACACACCTGCAAGGCCACTTCTGGGCCAGTGGTAATCGTCGTCTATATTCACAAGGACCGGATCTCCACGCCCCGATTTCCAGACCCCTTTGGGAGGTTCCGCTTTGACAGTCTCTGGCTCCAGGAGTTGCTGGGAATCGTGATAGGAACGAGTTTGTATCCGGACACTGTGCCAAAGTTGTAGGTAAGTAAAAGCAGGCTGGGCATCATTGAGTTTGGGTCGTCTGCCACCGATGGTAAGTGGACTCGTCGGTCCACGCTGGATGAAAGCAAGAAGAGCGTCTTTCAGATCCGGGACACAGAATCTGGTAGATGCATCTTCAATACAGTTATCCCCCACTCCTTGAGTCATCACTTTGTATTCGGTCAATAACTCCTGATTGAGTACATATAATGCCAAAAGCCTTTGGCTCAGCACGTTGCTAAAGAAGATGGCTACATTTCTGGCCTATTCCCAGCCAAATTCGTCCAGAATTGAGTCTGAAAAGGTCGAATTGATGGTGACGCAAGGACCGGGGGGCTAAAAACAGCCAAAAACACGATTTGATCTCGACTTCCTCGCGTTCGCTTTCGCATTTCTGGGCATATCGAGTAGGTAGAACATGATTTTCGCATTAATGAAACATTTCAAACTCAGATTTGAGGTCAGGAACAACTGGCAACATTATTTTCAAAGTGACTCAAGGACCGGGGTTGACTCAAGGAGTGGGGGAACACTGTAGTCACCCGATGACCAACATGGTCTCGGTTGAGATGGAAAGCAGTAACCTTGTTCTCGGAGGTGAATGTGCGAAAGGGGGTGGGCGCATTAGGGTACTCCCCATCCCGGAGAGATGCACTATAAGTGAAATAATTCACGGCCGTGCGTCCCGAAGAGAGACCTGCCAAGAGTGGATGTGGGTCCTGGTGGTCGGCGGCGTCAAGATCATCCCCATCCAGATCTTCAGTGTTCCCGGTCGTTTCCATAGAGGTGGCGAGATTAAAAAGATGGCACTTGTCTCGGCGATCCAAATGACGACAAATCTGGGCTTCGTAACCCTGGTTGTTCGAGTTCGAAGCGGGATCCTTAACTTCCGTGATATGGGCATGCTCGGTTACATCGGCTGTCCACTGAAGAGGAACGCCATTGGCACGAATAGCAGGGACTACAGACTGAAGAAATTCGAGTTTGGGGATATGCCAGTTATTAATTGGGCCGTTTTTCCCTTTCCGAACGCCAGCCTTCAAGATAGCGGATTTGCATCGATGAAAGGTCGCCAAGGCATGGTCCATTTGATCTAAGACATCGTCATCGAGCTCAGGAGCTTGACCATAGTAGAAAAAGTTCATGATGCTGGTGAGGGCAGTTATGAAGGCTTTAGTGACGACTTTGGCCTCCGCGATTACAGGAATCAGGTACCGCAGGATATCGCGGTGTCGCGTCCCGTGACCTGCTTGGCTTTAGATATACCCTCCCTGAAATGGCGCATCCCAGTATGGGGGCGCAACACGGAGAACCGAAAACCTATCTCGGCGGCTCCCAGCGCGGCTATACACCACTTCACGATATGGTCGTAGGCAAATTTGAACCAATGGTGCAGAATTTCGGGTGTCAAGAAGAGGGAGGGCTCAGCCATGGGCCAGTCATGCCAGAAAGGCCGATGGACGCCGTTGAGTCGAAGTAGTTTAGCTTTCTTAACGTATGGTCCCAGATCCCAGGGATCTGTGTGGCGCTCTAGCTGGTGTAGCTGTTGGACGGTATAGTCCCGAGTGCGAGGTGGATGGCGATAAGTGTCTCCGAAATTCTTGTACGATGCAGTCGTGACGGAAGAGGTCTTTCCCGCGACCCCAGCAACCATCGCAGACTCGGGGGTGTCCAGGATATAGGCCACTAGGGGGGTAAAGCAGAAGCGCCGCCAACCCAAAGGGTCAGACATCATAAGGCCGATTTCCGCAACCTTTTTCAGGGGCCCTAGAACGAAGTCAAGGACTGCATGAAACGTCCGGCTCTCCAAGACCCCCCGAATTTCCACGTCGCGTTCAATAAATTTGGGGATTGGAACAAGGGCTAGGAGGAGAAAGGCGTGGAATGACGCCTTCATCCTACAATTCATGCGGATATTGGCGGAGGTAATGAGGAGTGGGTGGGCCTGACGATTCCCCGTCATTGTTGAAAGTTGTGTTTTATCCGACGATACGACAGCTCCCAGGACAGTGGCGCCCTCAGGCAACTGATCCTAAACCCAAGATGAGGAGGTGCGCTACCAGAATAAAAGTACGAACGCACTTGGATCTTCCAGGCCGCATCACCGGATAACCATTCGTTATAGACCCTGACGACTCTTTCTGCAGTCTTCCACAATTTAAAGGGAGTGAAGTCGATAGAGCCCTTAAGCAGGGGATTGCTCATCAGGCTTTGCAAGCACTCAATTGGGTCCCGGTAATAAAGGGTGAGCGGTTTCTTGGTGGGATATGGCGTCTTCCAAGTGGTCGACTTCCATAAGGGGCCTTTGGGTAGGCTCTCGATACGACTACGCAACTCCTTGGCAGTCTTGAAGGAGAGATTCATTCGTCCGACCTGTAGAAAGAAAGTGATTAGTTTATGATTTTATGCAAGTCAGACAACGTACGAGGGGAAGCTTTAAAAACTTTTTCGGTTTTGGCAAGAGACAACCCAGACCCATTAAGGAAAGCAGCGAGTTCCCATTCTCCTGAGGAGGCGAAGGGATAGTGAAGATTAGTTTCCCGCTGCTTTGCGTATCGGTCCTGTTGGAACTTGTCCTGGAACGTTTCGCCTCCATCAAAAGTCTCGGCCGCGCCTTCGTAAAAATCCTTGGTAGGCCCGTCCCAGGGTGGCTGAGGATCAGGATCCTGTGTAGGTAAGTCCTCTATAGGCTCGTCCTGTGTGTTCTGGAGATCTGCCTCCGAGTAGTTACCACCGAACCTAACCTCATCTTCATCTTCGGTGTCCTCTGCATGAATCCCATCCCATTTAGCCCCATCCCCTTCATCAACATCCTCCGCATCCAATCCCCCTTCATCCTGGGCAGCACACCGTTTTTTGAAACGCTCTGCAGCGTGTAAGAGGGCTGGGTGCAAGGAGGGATTACAGCGACTGTTGGGTTGATTCATGTGCTGCAAAACGCGCGTTGGGGTTTTGAAGTTCTTATTGCATATGAGGCAGCGAGTATTTTGAGGACGTGACATCAGAGAAATAGTTTGAGTTTGAGTTCAAGAGAGTTCGGTTATGGCACGTGAGCGCGCAAACCATAACACTTTACCACCACCACCCTCCGCCATGGGCGAAGTTAGCGGACGTCGAGGACTCACCATCAACCTTCCCTCCACCCTCCGTATGGTGCGCATGTCCTCCGTGAACACTGCTTTTGAGATCAATTGTACTTCAGGACGGCCCCCACATTGCCAACGAGGTGGACCAAGACACCTACAGGCTCAGTATGGCACGAAAAGTCAAACTTTCTCGAGCAGCTGAAGCGCGAGTATACACCCTTCTCATTGAGGAGACCAAAATCGCCCTTGCAAGACGCCAGGCCGAGATAGAACTGGCCCAGGTCCGCGCCGAAGAGGAACGTTTGCGCCTAGAATATTACCAGCAGATGAATGAGGCCGCAGAAAGCAACCTACTGGACGCCGATATGCAGATCGGTGTAGTTCGCCACCAGATCTGGGGAAACGGAGCGGCGCGCCTGGTGAAAATTGAAGACGATGGTAACTACCTTATACCTCTTTCATCCTCATCCCCTGCTGACATTCTATGTAAAAAACCACTCCAGCGACGACTGAATAATGATTCTGTGTCTTCAGCATCCTATATTTCGCACTGTACTTGAAAAATATGTTGTACCATGATTCAAACAGAATAGCCATGCTTTGCAAGAATACCTAGGTGTGCGCACTGCAACTCCTCGTCCCCTGTATATCCTGTACATGTACAGAGTGAATCCTTCCCCTTCATCTTCGGCCCCCCTGCTTTAGGATTTTCTTTCTCTGCAGGTTTTTCCGGTGTTGCGTCTCTCTCCTTAAGACACAGAGTGGAGAAATCTACAGAACCGCTAGGGGTTCTGCGACTGCGTTTTGCGTACGGTGTCCTTTTGGGGGCGGGCTGGGAGTTGGAGAGTCGGTCAAGGGCTTTGAGGCCGAGGCGGTTCTCTGTGAGGCAGTCCGCGAGCGCTTTTTGGTGGAAATTGATGGCTACGAAGCGTAGGAAGAGCTTGGAGAGTATGAGAATGCAGAGTTTATTTCTGGGTAGGGCAACGCACCTTCTCAAAGAAGAGGATTATGCCCGCAGAAAATAGAGCCTGAATTTATCGTTGGTGCGGGGAACAACTGCGAAATGGCAAGCTCACCTGCTTTACCCGGTTTACTATGACCCAGTACGAGCCAGGCGGTTTCTCCACCGCGCTAATAACCGAGAGACTTATCCACGCCCACGAAATATCGAGAATGAGCTTGAGCCAGTCTTTGACGGCGAGAGTTAACTCAAGCTGAATCTTCAGACGTTGCACCTGCCCGCCGAATAGGACGACTAGTGCGATAATAAAGCGAATGAGGTTGTCCACAACAATTGCGGTAAGGCATCCCGCCGCCCAAACGATGGCGAGCCACAGAGACCTGTAGGAAGGGCGTGAGATCGCGTGCAGGGCAGCCAGGAGAGACGAGGTGACCAGGTGTGGACATGGGGTTGTGCGCTACTTAAGTAGACTTTACAGGCATTTTAATTGCATATTCATAGCGATCCAGTACACTATCCTCACCGCCGCCGCTCGTACCTGTCCTTCTCCCCCGAATCCCTCCTTTCACCACGATCTTCCCCTCGTCTGGGTGGCGACGACGACCGCTCCCTTTTCACCGCTGGCGACCCCGACCGATCCCTATCTCGACGCGAATCCACATCGCGCCCATGCCTACCGTTCCCATACCCATCGCGGCGAGGGGGGGAATCAAACCGGCGGCGCGGCGGCCCACCTGCGCTACCCGCTTTCGGTGGAGGGGAACGCGAGTCACGGCGGCGCGGCGGCGGTGGTGGAGAGCGCGAGTCCCTGCGGCGTGGAGGTGGCGGGGGCGAACGCGAAGCAAGACATCGAGCGAGCGGGGGCGGAGACCTGGAATCGCGACGGCGAGGTGGAGGAGACCTCGAGGCACGACACCGAACAGGTGGTGGGGAGCGAGAATCCCTCCGACGTGAGCGCGAGTCCCTACGATGCTTGGGAGGTGATCTCGAACGTGAATCCTCCCTCCCGCGATGCAGTGGGGCGGCGGCAAACGGTCTTTCCGAATTACGCGGTCGTCCACCCCACGCCTCCGCGGCGGCGACATAGAATCTGCAGGCGAACGACGACGAGGTCCATACACGGTTAAGCTTGCTGAAGCGTTCGCCCACTAGGCCGTAGAAGGTCGAGTAGGAGCGCTCTTGGGAGCAACACTCGATTATCATGTTGACGAGCTCAATCTAAGGTTAGAAGATTAAAATGAGTGGGAATAATAGGACGAAGAAACGCACCTCCTGCCCTCTTGGAGCTGAACTTTGAGGAGCTTGTGCACGGCTTCTTCGTAATTGAGGGCGTTCATGATCGAGAGGTAAATGGTTCGGCGAAGGTTGACAAGGTTCGTCTCCGTGCGATCCTCGATGCCCTCCTTGTTTGCGGCGACTGGACGACGGTCAGTCCACGGAACACCTAGGCTTTGAGAAAATATACACACCCTTATCCTCATCCTCACTCGACTCTTCCTCGGAACCCGACTCTTCATCCGAATCTTCGCCTAGGATCTCCGCCTTGATAGCCTTGAGCCTGTTCGCGCCGTTTGTACCGCCCGATGAGGAGAAGGCGGAGGCGATGGGCGGGACGGGCGAGGGGAGCGCGAGAGGGGGCGCCGGCCGGCGGCGAGGACGGATAGCGCACGGTCGAGGGTGCTGGACTTTGGTGAGGTGGGGGTGCCGGAGCGGACGCGGGAGTGCGTGCGGCTGGAGGTGGAGGAGGAGGAGTCGGCGCGGCGCGGGCTTGGGGGGATGACAATGGGCGGCGCGGGCGCGGCGATGTGCTTGCGAGGCGCCAAGGGGAGGAGCGTAGGGTGCGTGCAAACGGGGGCGGGGCGGCGGCGGCGTCTGCTTCGCGCGCACTCAAGGCAGGCAGCGGAGGTGAGTTTGGTGGTGGGGGGACATGCGGGTGCGAGGCGGGAGCGAGGCGGCATGCGAGCGAGTTCGCGAGGGAACCACCCGCGATCCGTCCGCGAAATGCGGGACGAGAGTCCCAAAGAAAGCTGCGTGCAGGATGGAGGAGGGGGCGTGCGGGTGTGGGCGTGGGCTGGAGGGGCAAACGCGGCAGCGTGCGGACACGAGCAGCGCAGTGGGCGTGCAAACACGGACTGGACGGCGGTGCGGAGGGCGTATTCGGCGGCGACGCGGAGGGCACATTCGGCGGGGAGCTTGCGGCGGAGCCCCAAAGTTTGAGGCGGGTGCGAGGCGGAGAGGTGCGGGGCGGAGCGAAAAAGAATAAAGACGGCGGTAGGGGTAGTTGGGGCGCGCGAACAGCGCAGCGGACTTGTGGCCACGCGAGTGGGTGGGTGCTTCGTTGCGGCTGTGCAGAGAGATGCACGGCGGGGATGCAAGTGCGAGGCGGAGGTGCAAGGGAGTGGGTGGATGCGTCGAGCCCGAGAGGCGGCGTGCGTGCGAGGGTGGCCCAAGTCGGGGAGGACAGCGCGCGCAGCCTGCGTGCGTGCGTGCGTGCAGCGGGGCCCGAGCGTTTGAGGCAGGTGCGCAGGTACTGTTCAAAATAAAATAAATTAGCGCCGGACGATAATAAGCATTGAGGATAAAGAGAAATGGCATTGAATATAACGGCGGCCTACCTGGTAGGAATTAGAAAGCAGCGCAGCTCATTATGCAAACACCCGAGTTGCTGGGTAAATGGAACGAGACCGGGTCGTGTTGGGTGCGAGGAGGCGGAGAGCCGTGTTGGGTGCGAGGAGGCAGAGGGCCGGGACTCGCTGCGGTGCGTGCGTGTGTGCGTGCATGTGCGGTCGCGGCGATTCGAGGCCGAATTCCCCGCTCCTCCGTTTCCGCAGAAGTTGCGCGGGGCGGATGTGCGCCAATTCGGCTCGCGCGCGTGGACGGCGCTGAGTGGTGAGTGGCACGGGCACGGGCAACGCGCACAGAGTTGTCCCGAGTCGTCGGCGGCATGCGAGACGAGATCGCGTGCACTGCGCGCACGGGTTGGGGTTGGGGTTTGAGGCGCGGATCGTGAAGAGGCCGGGCGGGGCTTGAGAGAGCTGAGGTTGGGGTTGGGGTAGGGGGAAGTGAGACTGCGGGGGCGGCAACGGCGCGGAGGTGTGCGGCACTTGTTGCGTGCGGCGTTCGTCCGAGTCGGCATAGGTACGCCGAGCGCGGGAGCAGCGCGCAGGGGTTGGTTTTGAGGTGCGGATCGCGGAGAGGGCGGGACTTGGGGGTAGGTTTGGTTTGGTGCGGCGCGTTCGCGCGAGTTTTGGGCCAGCCAGAACACTGTTGCGGCGCGAGTGGGAGGGCGGGGGGGGGGGGGCGTTGGGCGCAACGGGGAGCGTTGACGTCAACGCTGGCCTTGCGAGTGCGGTGCGGGCAAGTGCGCGGGCGAGTCGAAGCCCAGCTGGGTATGCGTGCGCGCGATGTAAAGCTGAGGAGCGCGGTCTGTTGGAGTGCGCGCTGGACCGGCGCCTCGTTGGGGTGTAGAGATGGTGTGGTGTACGCGGGGGTCTTCGCAGGCGCGGGGGTGGCGTGCAAACGCGGACGTGGGGGTGGTGTGCGTACGCGGACGTGGGGGTGGTGTGCGTACGCGGACGTGGGGGTGGTGTGCGTACGCGGCGACGGCGGTGCGCGTGCGTGCAAGGTCGAGGAGCGGCTGGAGGTGCAAACACGGACGCGGGGGTGGTGTGCGTACGCGGCGACGGCGGTGCGCGTACGTGCGAGGTCGAGGGGCGGCTGGGTAGGGGGTGGGTCCTAGCTGGCGCGTTAGCCAAGGGCTCGTGGGGGTGTGGAGGTGATGGGGAGAGCGTGTGTGTGAGGCGGCGGCGGCGTGTGGCGCGCATGCGAGTGCGCGGCTCGCGGCTCGTTGGGGGCGTGGAGATGGTGGGGAGCGCGTGGAGGAGCGTGGGGGACGGCGGCGGCGTCTGCTTCGTGCGCACTCGAGGCGCGGTGTGCGTGTGTGCGAGGGCAGCGGTGTACGAGGCGAGGCGGCAGCGTGCTCTTGGGGGAGGAGGTGCCGCTTGAGCGGAGGGTGGAAGACGCGGAGGAGGGGAGGGAGGATCTTGAAGGGCGACACGGTTAGCGTAAAGACCAAAAAACGGGGCCAGAGACGCACGGATTAAGTTTTGGACTCCAGCTATCGCCAATGACCTTGTTCACGTCGCCGTTCTCCAGGGTCTTGAGGTAGTGCATGAGGATGTTGAAGGTAAAGCTTGAGGACGTCGGGCGGCGTACGCGGGGGTCTTCGCGGGCGCGCGAGTCGGCAAAGGGTGCGTAGTGTCGTCTTCTAGAACACCATGGTGCCCTGAGTGCGTCACCACATTGCGATGGCCAGAACGTCTTCTGGGACTCTGGTGGTGCCAGAATCTCGAGTGCGTCACGAAAAGGCTACCGCGGGGGTCTTCGCCAGGCGCGCGAGTCGGCAAAATGTGGCTGGTGCGAAACTTCAAGATCGTAGTACTGTCATGCGGGAATCCTGGAACAAAGGACGCAAGAGGGATAGATAAGAGTGGGAGAGCGTTGAGGGGACCGGGGGGGTTGCTGGACAGGTTGCGCCGGGTAGAGGTGGTGGTCACCGCGGTGGAGAAAGACAAAGGGAGGTGAGGCTGTGCAACTTCCCCTTTGGGACGTTGCACGCCACTTGCTCTCGACCACAACAAGCCAACGCGCCGACGCGTTTGTTGACCTAGCACCGCGTCTACCTCAGTCACAAGTAAGTCCTGCTGTGACCAGACGCGTCGAAAAGTGCTGGACGAACTCATTCGTCCGGCAGTTCTGACATAAGCAACTATGCCCAATATTCCGGACGCAGATGTCGAAGCCAGTATCGCGGAGCTGGAAGCTCTCGAGGCCGCCGGCGTGGATGTCACCGCCACTCTTCGCCGCCTCCGCAACCACGCTCCCCGTCGCGCTCCTCCGGCGCGTTCCTCGACGTCAGTGGCACCCAGACTGCTGCCGCATGTACACGATGTCACCGCATCCAGCAGCCTCAACCCCGCCGCACCACCCTTCGCCGCCGCCGCTGCACCCTTCGCCGCCGCTGCACCCCCCTTCGCCACCGCTGCTGCACCACCCTTCGCCGCCGCTGCTGCACCACCCTTCGCTGCTGGCACCCTTTAAGAGCGTGTCAACAATGGAAGAGCACGGAGTCTTCCCCCTTCTCTCTCCCATTCTCAGCAGAGAATGGTGCCCTTTCAGCCCTCTTTGTGTACGTATAATTTTCAAGCTGTTGAATATATCACTACTGACTCAAAACCTCTCTCTCAGTCGTTCCTTCAACGCCGGCACGATCACCCTCGAACGCGTCGAACGCGTCAATATCTTCCAACGCATCAACGCCGACGTTAGTGGCAACGTCACCCACACATGAGGGTTGGTCCCCATCCAACGGTGTAGTTAATAAAGGTGTGATTTCTATTCCTTTCAGTGGAATACCAAGATATTAATCTATTGTCTTCACAGTCCTACCGCCACTGCGCATCTTACCTCAGCTCCAAATTGACCCCGACGTTAACATGGAGCCGCCCTCCCCTCTGTCCCCTTCCCCCTTGTCCCCTTCACCGCGCCCAACTTCCCCGTCGCCGGCGTCAACCATGCTTGGCAAACGCGCCCCTGGGGATCGTTTGTACACCAACGACGACGGTGAGAGTGAGCGAGATGATGATGATGACGCGGCCGTCCAACCCCCGCACAAGCGAACGGCGCACCGAGGCGGAGGCGGAGGTGGCGGAGGTGGCGGGGGTGGTGGCGCCGGGCCTGCACATTTGTGGACGCGGGAGTGTGTGCGCAACGGCGATCGTGCGCGCGCGAACGGTGACGCTAGTATTGGCGCAATGCCCTGTCAAGACGGGACCTGCGCTAGCTGCGACGGGCAGCAACAGCAGCAGGGTTCCAATACCGGCGCTGCTTCTGGTTCTTCTGGAGGTATTGCGATGGGTGGCACAGGCGAGGGCGCGGGTGGGCGTGCAGGCAAGGCCGGCCAGGACGGGGGATCCGTGGAGGGTTCTGATGGGGGCACGGGCGCATCTGGTCCCCAAACGCGTGCCGCAAAGAAAGGCAAGGTGCCGGTTGTGAAGCTGAAGGGCCCATCGATGAAGGAGGTGGGCTGGTGCATTGATCCCAACGGCGGGCCTCCTATAACCAAAACTGCTGGCAATGTCCTGTCCGCCCTGCTTGCGGTTTGGAACTTCAAAGGACGCCAAGAGCTGGAAACCCTTCTTCAAGGACCCGACACCACCGACTCCTCATCTTCCGCCGACTCCTCATCCTCCGCCCCCTATGATCCCACTAGTGTAGATGCTGTCTGGCGTCGTATCGAAAAGCTCTCTAGGAAATCTAAACTCTTGGATCTCGAGTTAATTCTCGCCATGATACAGCTGGCGCTGAATGTTGATTCGTACGTTTGTCATCTTTTCCACTATTTTCTTGCGCTGATTTTCTCTTGGGCAGGGAAATCGCTACGAGCAAGCTCAATTACAATTTACCGACCGCGTCCAAATCTAAGATTGCGGAGAGGTTCGGCAAAGCAAGACAAACATTCAATGAACATCTGGACAACGGTTATCGTTTTGCGTTCCTGGCTGGTGCAGGTACGTTACATGCATCTTCTCTTTACTCATGAACGCCATTGACTATGTTGTAGGCACATTAGGATTAATTCCCATCATCGCCGCGCTGGACTTACGCACGACTGTTACCCGCCAAATGGAAGTCGTGGATGTTCAATGCTTGGGAGTGGCGATGCGGGAGGTACAGCGTGAGTGCAAACTACCATAAATTGATTAGAAACTAACTCGTCGTAGATGGAAAATGGCTCCCGCTGATGCGACAGCTCATCCGCCCCGTCAATGACATCCGCCACCGGCCAGGGTTCATCCAGACCCTCCGACTCAGTTACAAGACCCCTGTGCGCCGGACATCTTTGCGTCCTGGGGAAACAGCGGAGATCATCGAGTTTGGCTTTGCGGATACAGCAAAGTCGGACAAGGTCTTCGACACCCTCCAAATAAAGTAAGGATATTCGTCGCTTGTTCTTTTACATTTGTTAAGCCCCACAAATCATTTCCAGTACCATGAAGCTCGACAAGCGCGGGCAGGAATGGCAGGGTATGACCTACAAGTTCACTGGTTACCCCGCCCGTTCTAGCGCATGGGACTTGGAGGCCCCTTCCCCGTCTTGGAACCCTATGCCTGACGCCGCCCAGATTCAGATGCCCACCCCAGTTACTGTTACTCTGCCCGTGCAGATGGGTCCAAAGGCGGCTCCTCTCCCCTTCAAGAGAAAAGACCGAAAAGGTTGGACTGCAAAACAACGAGAGCTGGCCAAGCACTCGGTCAAGGCCACCAGTGTGTCAGATCTTCAAACCAAAGTGCGTGTTGCCTGTTTCGGTGGCTTTTTATTCTAACGTTGTACCAGATTACCGCCAAGCACCAAGGCGTTAAATGGGGCAGCTGCGAAAATTACATCGAAATTAATTCTAGTATACTCAAAGAGTATGTTCTATCGATTTTATTTAGTCCTTATTCATTTTCTGTACAGCGAGGCGTTGTTTATCCGCGACGTGGACTCGGAGCTTGTCGGGCTCCTGTTCACTGTTGGCGATGAGTTTAAGGCCGGCCTACAGCGAGCTATTGACCACATCAATAACATCTTGAATGGCGAATTCAAGACTACGGAATCGCAAAGAGAAGCATTTAAATATTTGTCTTTGCATTATTCCTGGTATTGTCGCGATGCGGAAAATGTGAGTGATACTATTGCTCCTGCTATCGTCTTGCCCGATATAACTTATATTGTTTGTTTCAGGGTAAAACCGCGCCCCAGGATGTTCATCCTCACAAAGTCCGCAAGACAGATGTTAAACGCGTCAATATTACTCAACGTGTTCCTTACATGTCAAAAGAGATTTTGGACAAGCCTCGCGAGTACGCTCTCCTTGCAGATGCCCTGTCTGATTTTTTCGAAGTCGTGCGAGTATCGGTAAGCCCTCAATCCTTTTTTTTTGAATTTGTTTACTGATTTTTTATCTGTCAGATCACGCACTTGCTTCCAGAGGAGACTAAAGAGCTGCGCATCTACATCGAGCAACTTCCCCTGGGAGCTTCCTCACCGTGCGCTCCCTTTGGGGGTTTTGTTATTAATATTGACGCCTGCACGGATGGACACCAAGACGTCAAGGACAAGCGGATGTGTCTTGTGGCTCCCTTAGGCAAGTTCACGGGGGGGCAGCTCTGCCTGTACGAGGGGGGGCTCAGCTTTGACCTCCAGGTCGGAGACGTTCTAGTCTTCCCCTCCTGGAGAATCACCCACTTCAACGCCCACTTTCAAGGCATGCGCGCGACAATCGTTCTTCACACCGATAGAGCAGCTGATAGTTGGACTCGGAACTGCCATGGGTGGTATACTCATGTAGTGAGGCATGGCTCAGGGGAGCAAGAAGCGGAGGGTGCGGGGGGTGAGACGGTAGCAGATGAAACCGAAGTCTAGCTTGTTTTCCTTTTTTTTTTAGATGCCATACTTTTTTCTCTACCTACTCAATACACCTGTGTAATCCTCTTCTACTTGTGTACCTCTCTGGCTCAAGCAGAAGAATTTGAAAGCCACCATCCGTTAAGACTTGACCCGTCGGGGGGTGATGCGATCAATGGCGCCTCTTCTGCTATCGTCGTCCCAGTCTCCCGCTCTCCCAAATGCCCCGGCAGCCCCGCAAACCTCGGACATTTTGCCCATAGTGGTGCAGAAGAGCTACTCCCCAAGTTTCTGGACACAGCCCATGCACGACAGAAGATGGAGGCCCTCCGCAAGACATACTACTGATGTGTCCATCGCTTTGGTCCTAATACGAAGCCTTCGAAATGGGTCTCAATAAAATCACCGCCAAAAAGTCCATGAGCGATCTGTCATCTGCGCACATGCAGGCTGGTACCGTCCTCCGCCAGCTCACGATCTATCTCAGCGGGTTGGGTATGAACAACCAAACAAGTATTTTCCTCCCTGCTCCAGTGACGTTCTCCGGGCAAGAGCGTTAGCTTATTGCACGCTGGAAAGCGTACCTCAAGTGAGAAGAAGGCGACCCTCTAGCCATCGAAGAGAAGGACAACGTGCTCCTCATCTCACGCATCCAGATGGTGTATAGGAAGGCAGTGATTCGCATGCGATACTATCCTGAAATTTGGTCCGTCGCATCTATATTTTCCTGGTCGTTATCTGACTGATCACCTTCCAGGTTCATGGCGTACTCTTGGACTACGTCCGTTGGCAGAAAGGACAAGGGACTCGCGATCCTCAAGGCTGGTCTCGACGCCAATCCCGCCAGGCATGTATTTCACCTCTCCTGGATATCTGACCCCTCTGACGCTCCATTCATTCATAGTTTCGCGCTGACGTACGCCTACGCCGAGCTGCTGGAGAAATCCCAGCTCACGAAAGACCACCGTGACTTTACCGAGATTCACTCCGTCTACGAGCGCTTCTTCGGCGTGCTCTGCGTTGAACTCGCGTGCGCCTCACCGCTGTGGCGTCCGAGCCTGCCGTAGAAGCGCCCAACGGCGACGCCACAGACCCCGAGGCCGCCCCTGCCGATCCGCCGATCCGCCGACGCAAGAAGAGCTTGCGGAGCGCAAGAAAAATCAAGAAGAGCTCCCCGAGCTCAAGAAGCAGTACTCGAACACCTGGATCAACTACATGCGCTTGGCCCACCGTGCACAAGGCCACAAGACGTGTCGCGATGTCTTTGGGAAGGCGCGTAAGGACGAGTATATCGGGTGGGAGGTGTACGAGGCGGGGGGTTAGTGATGTCCCTCCCATGACCTTCTTCTTACTGACCCTTTTTTATCTTGCAGCCATGACAGAGTACCGTTGCAACCTAGAAGACAGGCGTCTAGTTGCAGCCCGAATCTTTGAGACGGGCATGAAGAAACATAGCAGCCACTCGACCTACGTCCTCAGTCATCTAGGCTTCTTACTCACGGTCAACGATGAGAACAGTATGTTGTACTGGTCCCTTCATCCCGTTCCTCTGCTTACTGTCGTTTAGATACCCGCACACCTACCACTCCATCGGCGCCATCGCCAATCACGACCTCGGATTCGCCAAGACAAGAAAACTCGCCACCATCCAGCAGCTCCCGCCCATCTTGTTTCACTTTGTGTCGCAGCTGCCTCCACGCGAGACGTTCCATGGTGCGTTATCCCTTTTTCCCACCATGCCCCTTTGCTAAATCAGCGCGCGTTAGGCCCAATCTTCAACATCGACAATCTTATGGACAAATTGTGCACAGCGGTCAGCCTCAGCTGTAGAGCCAGCTCTGGTGTTGATTCGGCGCACGGGAATGTTGTATCTCATTAGAACCTATCATCTGTGATTCAAGCAGGCAAATCGCGCACAATCTTACACACGGCATGGGGCTAGCCACAGAGTTAATTCTCTTTTGCAGAAAAATCCTGGGCGGGAGAAGGAGGATAAGATGGAGCGGTAGAAACACCGACACCCTGAAATTAGAACCGCTTTTCACCTACGCCTTATTTTACCGGAAAATCAAGGCGATGATTGATGGTTCGCGCACACGTGTGGGATTTATTTTAAACTCTTGCCAAACAACTCAAAGCGTAAATCTGGTTCAACATCAACACAACTTGACCTTCAACCACTACCCCCTCCAGTCATGAGCTCCCAACAGTGTATGTCTGAGCCGGGCAATTTTTCCGCCACCGATTCTAATCATGTTGTTCTCTAGCCCGCTCCCAAGCTTCCGCGCGTGTGGCTCAGAAGAATACTGCGCCACTTGTCGCCACTCAACCAAGGAAGCCGTCCAAGCCCAAGAGTAACTACCAACTCGCGTCTCTTTATTCCTAACATGTATCTTACACCACCATAGGCAAGAACCGGGGTGCCACTGACGAAAACCAGCATGAACCCTCGCGTACCCCAGACAGTGCATCCTCAAGCCTTGTCCCTGTTATAAACCCTAACGTTCTCCTTCTTACCTCTCCAGATTCAACCGCACCAAAGCCAAATCCAAAGAGAAAGACTCCACCTGCCACTGCTGACGACGACGACCAGCCCCCTACGAAAACAAGGAAGACAAATCAAGGGGCGTCCTTAATAAGTTTTTACGCTCTCTTCATGGCTGTAAGCTGATATCCTCTGTGGTCAGGCGTGGCGTCGCAGGTGTCACAAGAAACCCTGACCTGGGCTAATGGTCGTCCCAGAAGAGAGACTAGAAGTACCATGGACAGGTTTGTGCGGGAGAGCTCTGCCATTGCGGAGAATCCTCCACGCCCCCCGAAGAAGACCTCCCAGCCAGAAGACACTCCCGTTAACGACTTTGCCCCCTTGCCGCCAAAGTCCCGTGGTCGCAAGGTTCTACAGTCCAACACTACTCGACCAGATGACGAAGCTCCTCTTGTCCTCAAACCTGTCCTCCCTAAGAATTATCCCAAGCCAAGGCCGCTATCCGAAGTATGTCAGTCCTTAGCTTCAAGCCTTTTCTAACATACATGTAGCCCACATCGGCTTCGGCCTCTACCAACTCCTCCGCCTCCCAAGCTTCAAAGGAGGCGCGTTCCGGGGGTTCGAACCAGGGGGGTTCCTCCAAGGCTTCCACAGAGTCTGCCCCCAACGCTTCGAAGAAAAGAAGACGTATAATTGAAAGTGATATCGAGGTATATTGCTCCCTTTGGTATATCTCACGTTGCTGATTTTATTCGAGGAGGAGCAGGAGAGGGCGCCTGCCAGAAAAAGTAAGTTTTTTTATCCTCCAATATAATCACTGACTCCTCTCCCGTCGTCATTTAGAGCACGCTACTGCCAGTGATGCTTTTTTGCGTGAGGACGACCATACTACCCTCAATGTCCCCTACAACCACCCCGTCGATCCATACGACCCCTACAACCACTACGATCCCAACAGCCAGCACAACGCACCCACCGATGGCCACCACATTGATCTCATCGACGATCCCAATGACCATGCCGACAACGACGACCCAAAGGACGACGACGACGATGAGTACGTCCAGGGCCATCACGCCCCGGATGTCTACGAGGACGACCAGGAGCCCACCCAGAACTACACGGACTTGGGCAGTGAGAACAACGACGAGCAGGAGGAGGAGGAGGAAGAGGGTACCAGTTGCGTATATTTTTTCATTCAGTCTTGTGGGCGTCATATATTTGTGATCGACAGATCCACCTCAACGTCGTGGTCGTGCAACCCCCCGACTCAGTCCCGTCCTTGAGGAAGAGGATGAGAATGCTGTTGATAATGGTACATACTACATTACGCCTTCCTTTGGTCCTTCACTTATACACTGGTGATCACTAGCGACCCAAGCCTCTCCACCTCCAACTCCAGGTCCTCCTCCACGTCGTACAGCTGCTCAAGCTCCCCCTCCACCTGGTCACGGCCAACCTGGGTCTGACCCTCAACGTCGTGATGCTGCTGGACGCTTTCGGCCGGAGACTAGAGGTTAGTTTATGTCTTTATACCAATATACAGCATCTAACGCCTTGAGATTCAGACGATCAGGCTGAGTTTGAGGGCCCAGGTTCGTCATGCTTCCCTATTTGTCCTACCTTTCTGACATATCATTGGCAGTGGCGCATCCACGCAATGTCGGACCCATCCAAGGTTAGTCAGTTGTTGCTGGCATTTTATGAGCCGGGACTGATTATTATAAGACGTTGTACAGAGTTACAGAAGCAAGAACAAGGGCAGTCGCCCTCCAAATGCTGACAAACTGGCACACCACCGTCGCCTGCAGCAGGATGCTCCCACAGCCCGGGACAATGGGCGGGGAGAAAAGGACATCCAGGAAGCAGGGAGTGATGACGAGGAGGAGGAAGAGGGGGAGGGGGAAGAAGAGCCCACTAGGAAGAGAAAACGTCGAACGAAAAGAGGCGGGTCACCTACTCCCACACAACAGGGCTTCTACTCCGGGGAGTGGTCACAGGTCATCACGTTAAACAGCTTCAAGGTCCAGGAGCACCTTCTCTCCTCGGGCTTCTTCTCGACTAAGGCGCGGATTGAACGGGAAGCTCCGGAATGGGCAGCCCAATCCATATCCGAGATTGAAGAATACGTGGAGTTGGAGCTCTCCCCCGGTACGCGCCCTTTGCCTAGCGATCAATTATCCCTTGATTGAAGCCTTCAATTCAGCTTTCTACAAGGAGCACAAGGACGATATGAACAAAATGGTACGTTTTTCTAGTTACATTCCTTTATCATGGCAACGGCTGATTGGGTGAAATTGAGATGTGGATGGAGGTCTCTCATTATCGGGGCTCGGCCAAGATCGACTGCCGCACCATTATCGATCAGTACTACGACATCTCTTCCGGCCCCAGCGGATACAAGAGCCCCGGTGAGATTGCAAGTAAGGTCAAGGCCCTACTAGAGAAATCTCGATTCCTCCAGCGTCGGACGAAAGTGATAAAGAAAGATCAAAATGTATCGTTTATTCTATTATCTGTCCTCTTCCCTTTCTAATATATTATAAGGGTAATATCGTGAAAGACGCAAACGTATCGTTAATTTTATTATCTCTCCTGTTCCCTTTCTAATATGTTATAAGGGCAAGATCGTGACGCTCGAGAGAATTGACAACATGATGGCGCCTGCACTGGGCAAGGTCATGGAGTTGATGCTCTGGGGGGGCGAGAACAAGCGGGGCAGCCGTGTTGGGGACACATATGCACACCAGTTCGAGAAATATACCACTCGCCACATATCCGCAGCTGCGGCGGTGGTCTGTGCACTGCTTCTTGATTCGCTCTCACTCACTGATTTGTAATACTAGCTCCGGTGCTGCATCGAGGAGAAGAAAACGGGATACCACCAGAACGTTAATCTCTCTGCTGATAACTTCGAAAGTTTTTATAACACCGTCTACGACAAGCTAGAAAAATCCAGAGCCGACAACGACGAACATTGGAACAAGATGAATGTCGAGTGGATGAAATGGAGAAATGCCGCGTTCCAGGCGCGTGGTCTTGAGGCGCGCCAAGAGGGCAATTTGTGACTGCCGATGTATTCGATTTTGAATAGACAATATCTTTTTTTCCCCTACTATTTTGCGTGATGTTTGAGCCCTCGTCTGAAAAAGTACCACCTGGAATATAGGAATGGTCCGTTCTATAACGCACTACAAAGTCCCCGGGGCTACTACAGAGTGCTACAGAGTAGCTGGGGCTACTACAGAGTGCTCTGTAGCGGGCCAACTACAGAGTGCTCCATAGTACCGGGCCGACTACAGAGTGCTCCATAGTCGGCCCGGTCACTATGGAGCACTCTGTAGTCGGCCCGGTACTATGGAGCACTCTGTAGTCGGCCCGGTACTATGGAGCACTCTGTAGTAGCCCCGGCTACTCTGTAGTGCTACAGAGTTCGGGACCTTTACTACAGACACTACAGGTACTATAGCACTCTGTAGCACTCTGTAGTACTCTGTAGTGGGCCCAGGGTTTGCTGATGAAATCGAGGAGGTTGGGGGGGGGAGATCGTCGAAGGAGAGATATGGCCTTCGCGAGGTCGGCGTTTTAAGCAAAGTAAATTGATGGCATCATTCCCATTGTTGTTTTCCCATTGTTCGACTTCGGTGTCCGTTCACCACTTGCCTTCACGCCGCCACCACCATAGTCTCTCCTAGACAGACGCTTCAACAAGTGAGCTCGTTCCTCGCTCTGTTGAAGTCTGTTAGTAACCGCGGTGGTCCGATCAGGGTATCCGCTTATTACAAAAGTTTGAATTTTAGGAGAAGTTTAGCAGCGTTGAATGAAAATCATCGTTTTCATTCCAAGGCCCCTCAAAGGTGGTTGCCTAGCGAGTGTAAACCTCCCCAAATTTTCGTTGGAGTTTAGAAGCCCAGCTTGTTGAGTTTGATAGAATTTATCTTGTAGCTGACCAATCTGACCCTATTTCTCAGGGACCAGTGTTCACTCCTCACGGTTGCTGCAAAAAAAAATCTAAGGAGGCAGAAATACTCTAACAGCATGTAAAAGGCCTCTAGACTACTTTGGGACCATATGTCGCGTTTTTCATCAGTCGCGCGCCGCGTCAAAAATTCAAACTCCGAAGATTTGTAATAAGCGGATACCCTGATCGGACCACCGCGGTAAACTCCGGACTACCACCACCACCACCATCACTCACTCGCGCTCCTGCAGTGCTTGGAGAATCCACAGGTCTCTCTTTTCTGCATGCTCGCCCGTTGATGAATGTTCGTGCGCACATCCGTCAGGATTGTTCAAAAGCTCTCACCGCATTTCAGTGGTGGCAATTGGGTGGCAACAGCGAAAATCTGAAGGATTTTAAACACGATGAGCTCACTTATTCTTCTTCATGACTTTTGTCTTCGTGCTTTATGATGAGGGAGGGTACACTTATGGGTGGTACGTTGCAACATTCAATTCAATGAAAACTTACTGACTTGCCAGTAGTCTACTGTGGCCTAGATATGATTACAACTACTTACCAACGTCCAAGCTTGGACTGCATGGAGTAGCTGCTTGTTGATGCACAGCTGGCAACTTGAAATTTATTATCTTTTTATTCATAGGCGCAGAACTCAAGTTGTCGGTGGGACTTGAGTGGTTGACGAGACTCAAGTTGTGGCTGGAAACTTAAGCAATGGACTAGAACTTGAGTTGTGGCGAAGAACTTAAGACTTAAGGTGCGGTGGGGAACTTAAGTGGTGGGCACGACTGGAGCTGGGGAGGGTGTAGCGCGCGCGCGAGTGGAATGGTGTAACTTAAGTTCGGCTGAGGGGGATCTTAAGTATTGCTGGCGATGAAATCACCTCGGAACTTGAGTAAACCTCATTTTATTTCATCAAGAATGGCCTACAGCAGCAGCAGATAAATGCTAAACCGGACCAAAGGACAGTGCTTTGGATGCGCTCGCTAGGTCTCATCCAAACCGCTGAACTCGAACTCCTTCTCGAGGCGGTTCTGCCCCGGCTTCTTGTGCACAAGACCCTTGAACCCCTTCCGCCCGCTGAGCGAAATCAACGGGTTCTGACTGTCGGGTCAGTGTTGCTTCAGCTCCTCGCAGTTCAACACGCACTCGGGGAACCGTTGAACCTGAACGGTGATATTTTGGATAACCTCGTCGTGGGTAATGTTGTCGCGTTCGAGTGTGATGGGCCAGAAGCTCTCTCCACCATGTTTTCTGTGGTGGCGCCTGCAGTGAACAATCTGGCGGCCCGCATGCTCACATTCAACAGAGCCCACACAATTTACGACCCAGACCTTCGTCCACCGACCTTTCATCGGGTACACCGCCGTTTGTTAGAAAGCTTTTTTCGATGTTTGGGGCGACATGTTTCTGGACGTAAGTTTGATCATCAACAAATGTTGCCGCAAACATTCCTTAAATAAAACATTGTCAATTCCTCAACGATTCTGGGACATGGGGTTGCTTAACATTTTGGCAAACCTTGAGAAAACATTTTCTGAGCATCCTGCAAATCCAAGGAAGAGCATTTGGTTTTGTCGACTCAATAATTTTTATCACGCTCAATGATTGCCAAGAAATGATTAATTGAATTGAAATCTACATGAATATAGGTGTCAGCGCCGCTCGGGGTCGCATATCGTAGTATACTACAGGTGGCTAAAATATGTATGTCGCATCCTGGCGCGATGGGAGTCCGCGATCTTAATCGGAGTCGGAGTGTCCGCCGGTGTCGGCATCCGGCAGCCTGGATGGGCCAGCGACGGGGACAGCGGGGACGCTCGGGCCTGCTGTGAGACGGCGGAGGTCCACGTGCTTGTACCGGGCAAGGTCGGGCTCGAGCATGCACTGCTTAATCCATCTTGCAGAACTTGTCAGAGTCGGAGAAGGATATGAGTGAAATGAACATACTTGGACTGTGTTTTGGCGTCCGGGTGCTGGGTGCGAATTCCTTCCAATTGTTTATCAACGTCACCCCAGTACTTGGCATCACTCTTCTCGAGAATAAGCTGGCGCTGGATAGGGGTAGATAAGTGTGGTGCGAGCGAGAATTGAGTGATTGAAGTACCAAGATTGCGACGCGCCCGCACATGCGAAGGTCAACTCGTCCTCGCACCTTGAGCTTGGAGAGAATGAGCGTTGACAGCTCGACGACATCAAGCGCACCGGGGCGCGACATCCCACCATCGGTCGGCTTCTTCCCCAGCGAGGAGTAAATCTACGGGATTATGATGATGCCAATTTCCAAAGCTGTGATAATTAACATACCGTGGATTTCACAAGGTTTCTTTTTGCGATGAGGACTTTGGAGATGGTGGTGGTCAAACTATCTTCGGCGTCGAGTTCGGCTTGAGCTTGCTCGTTGAATCCCCAGGTAGGGTTGGCCAGAATCAGGTCCTGAAGTCCAGGGATCAATGTTAACCAACTTCAACAAGGCGGGTGAGGAAAGTAACGAACCATCAAAAGTTTGGAGGCGCCGATTTTCGCATCGCGATAGGAAGGGAGGGAAGGATCGGCCATAAGAATGGATGCCTGTTCGTCAATCTTGGCCTAGGATCATATGAGTGATGGTTAAGTTTTATAAGGAAACCTACATGAAGGCGCTTGGGAACAACCCAGGGGGTGTCCGCTGGCTGAAGGAGCCGCTGCCGGTGGCCAAGGGCCAAGAGTGTACCCATCATGGAGATGGATTGTTCCGCACGTCCCAGCTACACAGATGAGATAAATGTGGATGAAATATCGTCGGCGCTAACCTTGGAAAACCCCACGAGCACATCATGGTCGCTCTTGCTCAACTTGTGCTCACGGGAGACATCCTCCGCGAGCTGGGACATATCTTCGGCCGGGCGTTTGCGGCGCTGGAGAGGACGAGCACTTGAAGTCTGTGGAGAGGGGGATCCTGGTGCAGTGGCCACTTGAGACTGCTCAGGACGGGGGGGAGAAGGATCTTTAACAGGCGACGGGTCGAGTGGCATCCTCAACAACTCCTCAAACGTCGGGGAGCTCGACATGGCAGAAGGGATCAGGGAAAGAGAACGAGCGAGGGAGTAAACGAGAGTGAAGAACGAGTGGCAAGGTGGCAGTTCGAGTCGAAAGTTGTGTGATCCCCATCCCAAACAAAGTCGTGCGATCCGCATCACGAACAAACTTTGAGCACGGACCGTTTCGACGGGAAGTCACTGGACTCACAAGTTGTTTACCGATCTCTTTCTTCCGTCGTCGAGCACTGTCAGAAAGACGGCTGTAAATGCCTCCTGTACGCAAAGATGCAGGTAAGCTTGCACGAAAGTCTCAGGGAAAGTTTGCCCACACCAGAAAGATGATTTCGAAGCAATTCCCGACTCGGAGCCGCCCAGAATGAAATGCCTGCGATGTTCCATAACCAATTCTGTTGATTTTTTGGTCACCTCGTTGGGCATGCATCGCAAGACTGTCAAACATCAAAACGCGAAGGCAATTTACGCAGAGAGCTCCGGCGCAGCTCAACAACCTCTAGCTGACCCCGGGCCCGTAAATCATCCCCCACTTCCTGCGGCTATGGTTCTAGCAGACCGTTGGGCTGGTTACGACTCTGACGATCTGGATGAAGATTTACCTAGCCCGAGCCTTGAAGATCCTTTCGCTGGCAGCATCGCATACGGTGGCGAACTTTTGGATTCCAACGGTGATCCGGTTATATTCTCCGCAGGCGACGTTCCGGTGGATAATTCTGCGAACAATCTGTGGAGAGACATTGAAGACTTGGAATACCTGGACCATACTGTTTTTGCGGACATGTCACCCCTGATGGCAGGATTATTCGACAAGACGGATGACACGACTGTTTCAGAGGCTGTTCGAGCAATGGCGGCCATGGGTTAGTCTATGTTTTGAATTCTTGGCCGAAGGACCACACTGAGCATTCAAACCAGGCATCGATGAATCAGATGATGAAGAGGAAGAAGAAGAAGCTGACGCCACTGGGCGGTCTCGAACCGAGTTTGACCCCGATTGGTTTCCCCACGGATCAAAAATTGTATGTTCGCGCCTTTCTGTTCTGAGTACAACAATGAAATGTGCTCTAGATGTTCCTCCTGGACCTTTTAGACAATTTACCCCGTTTGCGCCTCTCGGACGACCAGCTAAAAGCAATTATTTGGATCATGAAGGAATCCGGAACACCTGATGTTCCATCATTCTATGCTCTGCGCAAGATGCAAGCGAAATTGAGTAAAGATGTCGGCCTTAAGCCTCGCCACCATACTTCTTCCCTCAACAATCAATTTTATATGAATCATCCTAATGATCTTCTTCGACTCGTACGTGCTCGCAACATGACACATTGCGGTACCATTAACTCAGGATAACATCAGGACTTTGCCAACCCGCTTGTCCGGGAACACCTCCATTTCTACCACGAAGTTACGACGACAGTCTCCGAGTCCTGGCAAGCCGGGAAATGGCTCAACGAGATCGAGACAGATGACTTGAGCCCGATGTGGGCCAACTGGACCGGAGCTTCACATCGTCATTTCTACGTTAAAGAGCTTGCTCAATGCATCAATGGAACCTATATGGTACCGTTGAAATGGATCGTGTACCAGAAGAATGTACATGCCGAAGGTTATGTAGTAACTCGAGAACCGGTAAGCCGGAAGAGTTTAAACTCACATCCAACGGCTGATTCCGCATCACAGTCGGGAATTTTTACGGTTGAAGAACATGACGTCGTCCGAGTTCTAGCCGTTGACTTGCGGTACAATTTTCTCGACCTTCGTCAACAGGGTAGCATTAAATTCTCTGGTTCGTCAACTCCATTCTCGCTTGAACCACGCTAATCAAAGTCTAGGTGTTCAAAACGCTTTTACGCCGTACACACCACACCCAGTCCGTACCGTTGCTCAGGGAAGACCAGTGTTTGTGCTCCGCATTATGCCCTGGGCGGACGATGTTTCGGGAAATCGCAGTAAACAATATAACGCCCATATGAACTTGTATCTCGCGAACCTCAATCTTCCCCACAAGCAACTGGCACAGGAATATTTTGTGCGGTTTTGCGCCACATCTCCCGTTGCGGGATCATCAGAGCAATTTGAGGCATTAGCGGAGGATTGGTGAGCAAAATACCGCCCAGAGTTTCTGCCTCGCATCCTGACCGTGTTCTCGCAGTCAACAAAATGATTGGACTTCGGCGTATGACTGCGAACTGCAGCAGGAAATTCTGTTTCGTGTCGGTATTCATTTATTGCCCGCCGATAACCCTCAGCAAGCGGAGAATACTTCCACGTCGGGTTCAAGTTCAACATATTGGTGTCGCGAAGACGATAGTGGCGGTTCGGCAATCCATCGCGAAACTGATGCCGGATACCATGCCCTTTTCGCCGTAGGTGTTGCAATTTTTAAGGAAAGCAGAGCTGAAATAACCTATGACCATAGCCTGGGAAAACGCGAACACCGAAAGAGACGGTCGAGAAAATCAAAGAGCAGATCAAATCCGCCTGCCTCGGTGTTGCCTCTGCCGTTGAACTATTGCAAACCGAAAGCGGTGTGAAAGATAAAATTGCTGTTCATTGGATTGGACAGCTCATGGAGAAGGCGCGGGAGAGACAACAGGAAGAAGTTTACAACCATCTCACACGAGATCCGCGGCTTAGCGACCCCAAAATCAAAGGCGATGAACGGAAGAATATTAAACAAGGCATTATCGACAAAATTCAGGACGAACTATATCAATGGGTCATTGTCCAACCCCCGGACCGGTACGAGAAACTGAATGAGGCCGCACGTAAGCAGTTGTATCCTTACATGCCCTACTCGATTATACTGACTTTGTGCAGGGAAGAACCCTGAGTTACGTCCCGGAGATCATTATAATGTCCTGCTCGAACTCCGTGGCCTCGACCCGCATCGCGATAGTCCATGCGAGATTCTGCACACAATCCTTCTAGGGGAGGATAAATATGTCTGGCATGAAACAGGCAAGGCATGGAACGACGAACAAGGTACAATATTTGCCGGAAGACTCCAGTCCTCTTCCATTGATGGCCTCACAATTCCCCCACTTCGATCTCGATATATGGTGCAATACAAGAAGTCTCTGATCGGGAAACATTATAAAGCCATTCAGCAACTGGCGATTTTCCAACTTGATGAAAAGTTGTGTTCCACTGCTCTCTTCGAACTCTGGAAAGCGAACGGCGTACTTGGAGCGCTACTCTGGTATCCGGAGATAAAGAATATGGACGAGTACCTCGTGCGTTCAAGTTGCTATCCGTGTAATCCATGTACGGTGTAAACATTGACCTTTTGTAGGCCGATCTTGGCATCGCCATTGATAACGTCTTGGATCATTGGTCTATCGTTGACCCTACGCGAATCACACAGAAGTATAAACTTCATGTTCTGCCTCATATTCCACCCGGAGTCCGTCGTTTTGGCCCCTCGATCCTATTTCACACAGAGGTCTTTGAGTGCTGGAATTCAGTGTTCCGGCTCTGTAGTGTACTGTCCAACCATCAAGCTCCGAGCTTGGATATCGCAACAACTCTAGCCGACATGGAACGCTTCAAGCACCAGGTTAGCGGAGGCTGGTGGAAGCCAGACGGCAGCGATTGGACCCGGGCTGGATCCAAAATATCGAATTTTCTCGTCGGAAACAAGAACCTACAGCATCGGTTGGGCTGGACTCCGCAAAGCCTTCTCAAACCTGGTATGGATAACTCATGTGCAACACACCTGAGTATTGACACACATTCAGGGACAGCGAAGGTTTTATCAAAGGCCAAACGGCAAACCGGGGTGTGGAAGACTATCCTTGGTTCGTTTTGGAACCCTGATCTCCCGGAACCCATGACCGATAGTGGGAATTGGAACGACTGCAAGTATGCCGTTGCTCGCTCCAATGATCCTTGTTTCCCGGGGTCATGGGTGTTTCTGTCCAGCTCGACCGATGAGGTATGTATATATGTGAAATCGGGAGTCGGGCCGTTCCAACTTACAACTTCAATTCAAGGTCAGCGTGGGGCGGATTGCAAAGATATTAGTACCTGAAGGATCCTCCGAAGCAACTATAGTGGTGCATAAATTCCTTGTCTCGGATTCAACCGATGACCGGTTTGACATGCCGGTGTTGTTGAATCTTAAACAAGCTGTGCTCGTAAAACCGTCGGTTCGTAAATCGTGCTCAATACAAGCAATTTAATTCACCGTTTTTCAGGACCTCCTGTTCAAGTTCAATGCTCAACACGATTGTCAACATTTTTCGTGTCCTCTCGTTGAGTCCGCAGGACCCCGTCAGGAGAGGTTGGAATCCAGGAGGACTCAGAAACTCATTAACCACTCCGACAATACTCGCTTCATTCTGAACTTGCATGCACTCCACAATGCTCATCTCATTCGGGAGATTCTCCCCCGCCATCTCACTGCTCCGAAACCCTTATTTGCTGATCGCTACGCCAAGCATTGCGAGTTTGCAGCGGGACTACGGGAGGTTGGCCCAGAGAAAAGGGCCCAAGCCATTGCGAAAGGTCAGGCAACTAAGGCGAAGAACAAGAAAGACAAAGCAGACAAAGCTGCGGGCGCACAGACACGGACGGGGGATATACCATAAAATTGCTGAGATATTTCACGAGGATTTGGAGATATATTTCCAATTGGTTGATCAAATGTGGTAGCAATGTTGAGCCAACGTTATTTAAACATTAGGGAGAAAACACTGATATAATGCTGCACCAACTATCTGAACACATTTGGACAGAATGTTTGGGGGATATCCACCGCGTACATTTGGGAAACAAAATCTTCGAATGGCGGTGTAGCGCCGGCAGCGAGGGAGCCCACTGATGCCATTCCCGTGGTGTTGAAACGAAACCCAAGTGCCGAGATTGAAGACGAGCGTCCAGGGAAGCGGCTGAAGCAAAAGGAGGTATCGAAGCCCGTATCTCGGAAATTGCGTTCGCGCGCTTATGTAAGCTTTATATTTGTCCGACTGGCGTAACGATAGGGGAGGTGGTCTACCAGCGTGGATGCCAATTTTTGTATGTTTATTTGTTATTCGGCGGGATGCATTGCTGAGTTACCACGACCAGCGCGGATATGTTGATCTTCGGCCAGGAAGCACAGGTCAACGTCAAAATCGACGGCAAGGCCATCACCGCTTCGTCAACCTTCGACAACCTTATGCTCGGCCCTCTCCATGTAACGGGCATCGACGGCCCCAAGGCAACATCCAAGGATTATTCTAATGGGCAACCCGGTTTCTTGGGAAACCCCGGTCCATCAGAGAAATTTTCGATTTTTCTAATGGGAGACCCTTTCAACTTATTTGATCAAATTCTGAGCATGTAATCAGTGGGTACACTCCAAAATTCGGATGTATTGCATGTTCAGTGAGAGCAGCACCATGGACACAGTTTCAGATTTATTTGAGCAATTTCTTGCTCGCGGTTGATTGCCGTACATCCGGACCACTCGGCATGGACGCACTTGCAGGGTAACACTCTCAACTTGAAGTTTGTATCACAATTGGACCTTGTGCAGCTTTCCTTCCCGTTTCAGCTAAGGAGTATCGATATTGTATTTTTGCCAGTGTGAAGCCTCGCATCAAGCAGATTGGGGCCGCGCTGGGCCCAGCCCCGCGGCGCATCAGCTGTGCATTAAAATCTTCGGCCGGAAGCCTTGCCGTATCCAACGGCTGCACACGGCTACACGCAAATCGCATGCTTTGTGCTGAAAGGAAGTCCACGAACACTCCGGCCGCTGCAATTGAGGTGAGATCAATGCACAGTTCAGGAGTATTGTACTCAAGGAACCCTTTTTTTTTTGCCACGGCCCGAATACGTTGGTGTCGGCTCATATGTGCTATTTTCACTGCCGACGTGTTGGCAAACCAAAAAACAAATGCCTAAGGGGACACTGCCTGTGCCAAAATCTCTATAGGTGAAGATTTTGGCGAGGGGTTTCCCGAGAAACCCGGTTTCCCAATAAGACACCATATTTGGAGGGGGGCTTCTCGGGAAACCGGGTTTCTCATTAGAATTATCAACATCCAAGGTCGAAATCAGCCCGGAAAAGCAGGCTGGTTCATTCAACGGCAAAATCAGCTGTATGATACAGAGTAAGTTCGTCTTTCAGATTAAGGATTACCCCTTTGATTATCTCTTAGAGTCGCCCTGGATCTGCAATTCGAGTTCAAGCCCGATCCATCGTTCCAATTCCACTTCCAGCTCGACTTCACGGCACATTTGAAATTCACCGTGGATGCCAATATGGTTGGCAAAATGGACAACGTCCACGACTTGTCGAGCGTTGGGTTTCACCTCGTCACTGTGATGCAGCAAGACATACTGGATTATGTCGCGGAGTCGGTGAACATGCAGTTCAAGCAGGCAACGCAGACGGAGGAATCGGACATTGATACGCAGAAGGCGAACGTCTCTGCTGCCAAAGAAGTTTTGCACCAGAGCGTCAGAGCGCAGCAGGCCAAGGTCAACCACGCGTATGGGGAGTGGAAGGCGAAGTCGGACGCTGTGAACAACCAGTTCAACGCGACGACGAACGCGTATAATGCGCAGGTGAAGGTGCTGCAAGGACAGCTGGACGCAGCGACGGCGAAGTACAGGGCAGACTTGGCGGATGCACAGCATAAGCTGAGTACCGCGAA